>JAMKCH010072734.1:0-11212 GCA_023653785.1 Ophioderma brevispina | reverse complement strand
CGGTTCCCTAGCCCCCAGCACATAAAATTGGCCTATAGGTTCTACTGGCCGTCCTTCTGCTTAGGTTGGGTTTGAAATAATTACTATACTTTACCCTTCAAAATACTTAGCTCCTACACCCCAACCCATTAAAGATATTGGCACTCGTAATGTGTAGGTGCCCCCCTCGTCAATACCAAGCTGTTATATTCCCGTCAGTGAGCAAAGTTAGAACCAGTCTTTGCTTGAATTGAGTTACTCTTTACCCCTGAAAAAGTGGCCATCTTGAAGGTTTGAATAGCTCAAATCCAAGAGCTTCCAGGGGCTTCGCCCCCTGGGACCCCCTGCACTGCACCAGTGACCCTAAATCGGGCCCTTGGACCCCACCTGTTCAGAGCTTTCTGGTTTGCACCCTTGTGTCAAGGCACTGCTGGGCAGTTTGGTTCGAACGATCAGCAAGAAATGGTCATCTACTTAGGAACGTTTTTAATGACCTAATTGGGCCCCGAACCGCAGCCGTTAGTTGGATTGTTTTTTACGCTCACTTACGCTCCAAGGCCTCTTACTATGGCAATAACATTTCTTAAGTGTACACACCCCCCTGACAAAATGTCTAGCGACGGCCCTGCGAGAGGGAACCCTATGGTCCTGGAGCACGCCGTTATTACCGTATGATCAGTAGATTATAGTTACTAAATGATACACGGACACTCATTACCCCGCCGCACCACTTTCAATTTGCTCCCGCCGGCCTGTTAAAAACATATGCACATTCTCTTCATGTTAAAAAATAATTGCGGTTGGTTGTGTGTGTGCGGGGAAATCTCTGCTCTGTTAACATTTCGGGCAGCGATTTCGAGGTGAAGACCGATCGATCGAAGCCACTTCAACTTATTGAGTTTAGGTTCCGGACAATAGGCGCCCATTAAAACACTCGAAATGCGCTGTTGTACAATAATAACTCCATGTCGATCTGTCTGTCTGTCTGTCATGTCTGTCTGTCTGTCTGTCTGTCTGTCGGTCTGTCTGTCGATCTAATCTATCTATCTATCTATTTCTAATCGATCTATCTATCTATCGATCTATCTATCTATCTATTAATATATCTATCTACCTTGTCATAATGCGTCTGTTTGCCGAACGCTTTGGGGGCCGATGCAGCGAAATCGGTCAGAATAATCATTGACTCAAGGCCCATGTGGGGTGTTCACAGATTTGGGTCAACGGTCCATGTGGGCCGATTAAAGGGGCATTCTTAATCTATAAATGCTTCTGGCCACAAATCATTGTTATAATCAGAGACTTGGGTAGAATAACCGCTGACCCAAGGTTCATATGGGTGTAATTTGCATAAGAAAAGGTGTACACTTTTTTTGGACCACTCTGTAGTAAGCATTAAAAAGCATTATATATACACATGTAAAGTGAACCAAGTACAAATTGCAAGTTTTCTAATCAATTTGCATGGGAAAATGTGTTTTGGAAGGGAATAATTGCAAGGTCCCGCGCTGTGCGCATGAGGGGACACCCCCTCCCGCTCCCACACACCCCGCACCCCCCCCGCGGCAGCTTGATATAGGAACTCTACACGAACACTTTATGCTTGATATCCAAAACAAACTTAACCCTTCACTAATTTACTTTTTAAAACCGTTGATCATACATATAAGGCACATTATTTCCAAATTGTTGGTACAAATTTGCAAACTATTTGGTGAAAATCGACCATTTCAAAATTAGTCCCTCGTGCTATCTCTCCTGGATGTCGATTTTCAAAGGGCCCCCCCCCCCCTTCTCCATGGTTGTTTTTCCACCCCCCCATCAATTCCTCAAGAATAGGAGGAAATAAAAGAGAGGTCTGAAAAAAGAGAAAGTTGTATAAAGATAATCGAAAATAAAGAGAAAGAAGGAAGAAAAATAAACAAAAGATGGCGTCAGGCATAAAGATTTACTAACAGGAGACTTAGCATAAATCCAATTATCACAAATATTTTAAATGGATTTTCCTCACCAAAGCCCACTAGTTTTGTTCACGTTATTAGCCATAGCCCAACCACGGTAGTTCAAATTGTTAATATGCCAAACTTTTTGATCAAAGAACCACGGCATGGCGTGGCATGGGCAAACGGAAGGGGGAGGAGCCAATGGGCCATTCCCCTAGTTTGGTCTACCTTGTGTGGGGACTTTTCACATTTGGGGAACTGAGTGGTCCAAAAAGTTAGGGAATAGGATTCGGTTTCCCTAACGCCCCCATCAAGCACCATAACTTAGCCTATAGGTCTACTCTGTGCCCGTGCGGTTTTGGGTTGAAATATTACTATACTTTACAACCCTTACAAAAAATACCTTATGCTCCTTACCACAACAACAAAAAAACACACAAAAAAACAAAGCTCCTACACAGCCAACCCCCCCCACCCATTTAAAAAAGTATGTCACTCGTAATGTGTAGGTCCCCTTCGTTCAATTACAAAGCGTGTATACTCCCGGTCTCAGTGAGCAAAGTGGGGGGGGGTCGTTTTTGGTCGAAACCAGTCTTTTCTTTGAAGTGATTACTATTTACCCCTGAAAAGTGCCATCTTGAAGGTCTGAATAGCTCAAATCAAGAGCTTCCAGGGCTTCGCCCCCTGGACCCCCTTCCACTCAAAGTGACCCTAAATCGGGCCCTTGGTTCCCCACATGTTCAGCGCCTTCTGGTTTTGCATCCTTGGTCAAGGCCAACTTGCTGTGTGCAGTTGTTCGAACGATCAGCAAGGGAAATGGTCCATCTTAGGAAAGTTTTAATGACCCTTAATTGGGCCCCGAAACGCATGCCGTTAGTTGGATTGTTTTTTACGCGCACGACGCTCCAAGGACTCTTACTATGGCAATAACAGTTCTTCAGTTTACACCCCCTGACAAAATGTCTAGCGACGGCCCTGCGAAGGGGAACCAATGTCCCCTCCCCCCCTCTCCTCCTGGAGCACGCAGTTATACCGTATGCTCGTTAGATATAGTAATAATGCCACACGGACACTCATTAGCCCGCCGCACCACTTTCAATTGCTTCCGCCGGCCCTGGTAAAAGCATATGCCACATTTCTTCATTTGTTAAAAAAAATTGCTTGTGTGTGTGTGTGTGCGGGATCTCTGCTCGTTAACATTTTTCGGGCCGCGAGTTCGAGGTGAAGACCGATCGATCGAATCCAGTTCAAACCACTTGAGTGTAGTGTCCGGACAATAGGCGCCCATTAACACTCGAAATGCGCGGATGTACACTAATTAGACTCCATCTCATCTGTCGTCTGTCGTCTGTCTGTATGGTCTGTCTGTCGGGGGTCTGTCTGCTATCTATCGAGCTAAATCGATCTAGCGATCCAGCCATCCATCCATCAATCCAGCCAATCCATCCATCCATCCATCCAGCCATCCATCCATGAAAGCCAGCCAGCATCATCCAGCCAGCCATCCATCCATCCAGCCATCCAGCATCTCATCAATACATCCATCCATCCTCATCCATCCACCAGCCATCCATCATCCTATATCTATCTATCTATATATCTATCTATCGATCGATCTATCGATCTATCTAGCTACATTGTCATAATGCGTCTTGTGCCCAAACGCTTGGGCGATTGCGCGAAAATCGGTCAGAATAATCGTTGACTCCAGCCCATGTGGGGTGTTCACAGATTTGGTCAAAGTCATGTGGGCCGATTAAAGGGGCATTCTTTAATCTATCAATTGCTTCTTGTGCCACCAAAATCAATTGTTATATTCAGTGACTTGGTTAGAAGAACCGCTGACCCAAGGTCCATATGGGGTGTTCACCGATTTGGGTTAAAGGTCACCTGGGCCTCTAACGGGGCATTCTTTGAAAATCTAAAAATTCATTCTTTGTGCCACAAATCCATTGCTATTATCACTAGAACTTGGTTAGAAGAACCACTGACCCAAGGTCATATGGGGGGTTCACAGATTGGGTCAAAGGTAACGTGGGCCGATTGAAATGGGCATTCCTTGAAAATCTATAAATTCCTTCTTGTTGCCACAAATCAATGTTATAATCCCCTAGACTTGGCTAGAAGAACCGCTGACCCAAGGCCCATGTGGGGGTGGTCACAGATTGGGTTCAAAGTCACGTGGGCCGAATTAAGGGGCATTCTTTGAAAATCTATAAATCATCTTGTGCACAAATCAATTGTTATAATCACTAGACTTGGTCAGAAGAACCGCTGACCAAGGTTCAATATGGGGTTTTTACAGATTTGGGTCAAAGGTCACCGGGCAAGTAAAGGGGCATTCTTGAAAATCTATAAATTCCTTCTTGTGCCACAAATCAATTGTTATATATCACTAGACTTGGTTAGAAGAACTCCTGCCCCCATGGTCTATATGGGGTTTTCACAGATTTGGCGTCAACGGTCATGTGAGCCAATTAAAGGGTATATTGAAAATCTATAAAAATTCCTTCTTGTGCCACAACTTCAATTGTTAGAATTCACAGACTTTGTAAGAAGAACCGCTGACCCAAGGTCCATAGGGGGTTTTCACAGAGTTGGTCAAAGGTCACCTGGGCCAAGTAAAGGGGCTTCTTGAAAATCTATTAAATTCCTTCTTGTGCCACAAATTTCAATTGTTATATCACTAGACTTGGTTAGAAGAACTCCTGCCCATGGTCTTATGGGGTTTTCACAGATTTGGGTCAAAGTCATGTGAGCCAATTAAAGGGGCTTTCTTGAAAATCTATTAAATTCTTCCTGTGCCACAAATCAATTTTATAATCACTAGACTGGTTAGAAGAAACTGCTGACCCATGGTCCATATTGGGTTTTCACAGATTTGGGTCAACGGTCATGTGGGCCAATTAAAGTGCATTCTTTGAAAATCTAGAAATTCCTTCTTGGGCCACAAATTCAATGCTATAATCACTAGATTTGGTCAGATTAACTGTGTACCCCAAGATCCATGGGGTGTTTACAGTTTTGGGTCAAAGGTCGCATGAGCCAATTAAAGGGGCATTCTTTGAAATTATAATCCTTTTTGTGCCACAAATCAATTGCTATTATCTGCTAGACTTGGTCAGAAGAACCGCGGAACCAAGGCACATACAGGGGTTTCACAGAGTTGGGTCAAAGGCCGTGTGGGCCAATTAAAGGTGCCTTCTTTGAAAATCTCATCATTTCCGATCGTTGCCACAAATCAATTGCTTATAATCACCAAATGTGGCTCAGAAGAACCACTGACCCAAGGCCTACATGAGGTGTTCACAGATTTGGGTGAAAGGTCATGTGGGCTGATTTAAAGTGGCATTCCTTGATGATCTTGAGACTGCGGGCCCTTCTCCTATATTATGGCCCTTGGTCGCAAGATCATCTGGGGCAACATTTCTCACCATCCATCTCTCCCTCATTAGCAAGTCCTATATTTGGTATACTAAAAGTGCCTAACCAGGGGTACTACTCCTTAACGTCTCTACTTATGCTCATGTGTGACTTTCAGCTATTAATATCGCACACTGGAAATGTTTTGACCCCCGGGGTGGTGTCAATACAAGAAAGTGAAATAAAAAATACTAAAATGTAAAAAATACCGGGGTGCTACTCCGAAACGTCTCTTACTTATCTCATGTGGGGGACTTTTCAAGCTTAATATCGCACATAGAATGTTTGCGCCCCCAGGGTGGTGGTGCCAATTATTATAACCTGCTGAGCTACAGCACCATTGGTGCTCTTTGTTTCTGTTTCTGACACAACTTATGAATTTGAAACCCTTAACCACATAAATTCATAGTGTGTCAAAAAAATGGTTCACCTTAGGAACACCCTATCTTGAAGTAATAATAAAATGTGCAGTTTTTGTTGAACAAAAACTTGTCCATAGGTGTTTCTCTTTTGCAGTACCATGTATGGAGTAAAATACCCTTCTTTCATTGGGATACATGGGCAGCAAATCGCTGAATCCATCTGATAGCCATTAAGACTGCTGCTTGACCGTATAATACTGTGGGCCATTTTTCTATCTTGGTCAATACCTCTCCCACCATTTGATTGCTTACAGCACCGGGGGTGGGGGGGGGGGGGGGGGGCAACTTTTTTTTGTTTTTTGTATTCCAAGGTGGATTTCATGCTCATGTAATGGCCCACCAAAAATGCATGGCACTAAAAACCCTAAGCACATATTTGGTTGATTTTGCTACCCTTTACCCCGTATTTTTGGTTTGATTTTACTACCCTAAAAAGTTTTTGATTGAATTTTACCGTTATTTTACTACCTAAACAAGCATGTGCATGAACTCTTTAAAAATACACCGAAAACAATTACTATTGATATCATTTGCTACCTAACGAGTACGTTTATATAATACATGCCCACCTACACTGAACAGGATATATTCTCTTATTGTTTCCTGCCTTGATAAAGGAATATTCACATATGATTTCATTGACATTTATTATGCATTTTATATCACTTTTTGTTAAAGTATCAACTTGTGTCACTGCTGCTATAAGGCACATTCTCTAAATTCAAAAGGAAATCTAAGACTTATTGTAGCGACAAAACTTTGAAAAAAATTAAAATTCCTAATGACCTAATAAATTTGAATAGAAATTTTCATCCCTTACATGTTAAATATCAATATTTTTTAAATTTTGTCTCTTTTTGGGATTAATGGACTACTCTTTACTAAGACTGTATAGGCATCGACGACAGATTTAAGAAGGTTTATGTATCTGGGAATCTTCAATTTGGAAAATATTAAATCATCAGGGAATCTACCATGTGAAATAGGATCAATCAGAAGGAACCTGCTATTTTCCCAGCATTTTATGTCTTTTTTTTACCAGTATTCAAAATATCACAATATCCTTACACATAATTTTTGGACATGAAAACAACCCTAATTTTCGTATTTTTGATGATTTTGATACCCTAAACAATGTCTGGGCGCATACATTGCCTGATCCGAAAACTACCCTAATTATGCGTGTTTGTACCGAAGCACGATATCCACCTTGAATCAAGTCCCCCCCCCCCCCGACGCACCATCATAGTCCATAGTCAAATTTTGTTGCAGGTACATGTCATAGTCACTATCCAATTTTCCCTCAAAACTAATTACATTCAAATAAGAATCAGTCTCAATTTGGCAAACTCATCTTTTTATCAGTCTTTTGTGTTTATTCAAAAATACAACAAGCATAAGTATTCAATAACTTCATAACAAATGGAAGTAAAGAAATGTAAAGAAAAGGAACTAACTAAATGTTGAAGATTACCTTTGCAAGAATTTGGCTGATTTTTGTGTTCCAACCTGCCATTACTTAAGGGGGAAGTATGCCCCAATTCCAAAAGAGCCCCCAACCCGCCTAAAAAGGGCGTAAAAGGCAGAAAAAAATAGATTTTTTCAATTGAAGAGAAAAAAATTTGGGTTTTTTTTTGCTTTTGTCCAAAAGTTTTACATTTATGGTTAAAAGGTACAATTTTGGGCAAAATTTGCAACCCCCCCATAATCCTGGTTATGGCCTACCATTGGTTAATTTGATTGGCTTATGCATTTGTGTTAAATGATGTTTTCGCCAATCACAGACATTGCAAAAAAGCTTAAAAGGTGTGTAGAGAGTTCAGAAAGTATATTTTGAGTGGTTGCTCAGAGGGTATATCATCGAATATCATAGATACCAGGAAAAGGAGGTATATCCCTAAGGGAAATCTTCTTCTTCTTGCGTATGAGGCAGCAGCTAAATATGTTTTAAACGGTTGATCAGCCACTGTTGAATTGTTGGGGTTGATAAGTCTATGTCCACCGGTTACGAAAGGTGGGCACTCATTGAAGAATGTGATCCAAGGTCGAGATGGAGAACCACATTGTCAGGCTGGAGGGCCCGCGTCCCCCCATCGGGGCATATTGCTGTTAAAGCGACCGACTCCTGTTCGAATCCGGTTTAAGGTGACCCATTCCTTGCATGGGAGATTGCTTACCAAGGCGGTAGCTCTGTCATAGGTGTAATAGTGAGTTGATCCCTGTCCTGGAGTATCTAGCCAGCAGTATTCCATGTCTGTAAATGTTGAATGGGGAGCGGGAGAGTTTGGCAGCGTGCCGGCAGAAAGTTCGGCGAGAGCACAGTCTGTCTGCCAGCTGGTGTGATTTCTTTGAAGTGTTATAATGCAGTAGGTGCTTATTGTCCAGCAGAGCCTTAATTCTCTAGTTTGTGCGTGTGGTGGTTCTCTCCGAAGCACTGCAGGTGCAATGCCTGAAAGCACTGGTTATAAACACAGATGGAGAGGAGACGGATGGCACCCAGTAATGGTTTCTCAAGGGGTCTCGTTGAGGTACTGTGCCACTTCTTTGTGTGAGAGCGTTGCACCATGCTTGGGGCGGCATTTCAGAAGCGCTGTAGACCAGAGCCAAGGCGGTGTTAAGTATGGTCTTTGGCTGGCACCCCTGAGATCCAGCAGTCGGCCACAGGAAGGTATTCCTCGAAGATACCTTACGGCGCATACGGACTCGAGTGCTGCCGTTAAGTAAGCGGGCCGGTCAAGCTTCACTCCCAAATATGTTTGGTGTAGGATTGTATGCATGCAGAGGCGCTCCATTGAGTTGATTTGACTCTGGCAATGACCTCTTTGGTGTTGAATGTGAAGGCAGTAGCGGTGGTCTGGCTTCGCTCAGCTTCATCTCCAGGATCTGAGATATGCTGCAGTAGGGCCATATCTCCGCCGATAAGTGTACTTTCCTTTCTACTTATCTGTACCACTGCTGTCCGAGTGGAGGTGGGCAAGATCATCGGCGTAGCCATATTTTTCTAGATTTTTTTGGGTAATCGCTGAGATATAAGTGAACAACATGGGAGCCAGTACAGATCTTGTGGTACTCCGTTTCCTCAGACTACGCAGACGACTACTCTGCCCATCACTGGTCTTGAGAACAAACTATGGTTTGCAAGCATGTTACATATGAATTGTACGATGTGACGATCCAGATGGTCCCCTGAGAAGCTGAGTGTCAGCCCCTGGTGCCACACTGTGTCGTATGCTGCAGTAAGGTCCACCAAGATGACCCTGCCGTACGGCCGCTTTCAAAGCTTTCCTCAATATCATTGTTGATTTTTACAATCTATGGACAGTGCTCTGGCCCGGCGACATCATGCTTGTTCACCCGGCAATAGGGTTCGACGTACGGGCTCCCGCCGGGACCGTAGTGATATTGGGGTTCTTAGGGTTGTCGACGGGCTTGTTTGGTTGTGGGGAGTTCGTATAAGTAGCCTCCGCCAGATCTGGGGTAAGGACTGGTTTGGAATTTGCAACATTGTAGAACGCCTAGAAGCCATTCTACTAGACATCGTGGGCTGCAATGCATCAGGAACTTCTCCGCTGGTATGTTATCAGCCCCTGGCCCTTTCCACTCTTTAGTTGGCTGCAGTGGCGTACAGAGGCAGTCGATCCGATGGGCAAATTTCCTAAATCAACCCGGTTGATTGCTCTACTGCGCACAGAGAAAATAAGGTGTAGTGGTATACTGGGGAATCTTCAAATTTGGAAAATCATTAAAATCAGTCAGGGAATCTACCATGTGAAATAGGATAAAATCAGGAAGGAAACCTGCTATTTTCCAGCATTTTATGTATTTTTTTACAAGTATTCAAAATAACACATCCTTAACACATAATTTTTGACATGAAAAGCATACCCTAATTTCGTATTTTTGATGATTTTGATACCCTAAACAATGTCTGCGCATACTTGCCTGATCTCGAAGAACTACCCTAATTATGCGTTTTTTTACACGAGCATGATATCCACCTTGGAATACAAGTGCCCCCCCCCCCCCCCACAGCACATCATAGTCAATATTCAAATTTTGCTTGCAGTACATGTCATAGTCAATATTCAAATTTCCCTCCAAAACTAATTACATTCAAATAAAAGAATGCAGTCTCAATTGGCAAACTCAATCTTTTATCAGTCTTTTGTGTTATTCAAAAAATGACAACAATCAGTAGCTATTCAAATAACTTCATAACAAATGGAAGTAAAGAAATGTAAAGAAAAGGAACTAAGAAAATGTGAAGATTACCTTTGCAAAGAATTTGGCAGATTTTGTTCCAACCTGCTTACTTAAGGGGGAAGATGCCCCCAAAATTCCAAAAAGCCCCCAAACCCCTAAAAAGGGCTTAAAAAGACAGAAAAAATAGATTTTACAAGTGGAAGGAGAAAAAAATTTGGGTTTTTTTGCTTTTGTCCAAAAAGTTACATTTATGGTTAAAAAGGTAAATTTTGGCAAAATTTGCACCCCCCCAAGAAATCCTGGTTATGGGCCTACCATGGGTTAATTTGATTGGCTATGCATTGTGTTAAATGATGTATTTAGCCAATCAAAGACATCGCAAAAAAAAAGCTTAAAAGGTGTGTAGAGAGTTGCAGAAAGTATATTTTGATTGGTTGCTCAGAGGGGTATATCATGCTATATCATAGATACCATGAAAAAGGAGGTATAGACCTAAGGGAATCTTCTTCTTCTTGCGTATGAGGCAGCAGCTAAATATGTTGTAAACGGTGGAGCCAGCTCACCGTTGATTGGTTGGGGTTTGAGAAGTCTATGTCCACAGGTTGACGAAAGGTTGGGCACTCATTGAGAATGTGATCCGCAGTCTGAGATGGAGAACCACATTGGCAGGCTGGCGATGGCCGCAGCCCCCAGCGGTGCATATTGCTGTTAAAGCGACCGACTCCTGTTCGAATCCGGTTTAAGGTGACCCATTCCTTGCGTGGGAGATTGCTACCAGGAGGTAGTTCTGTCATAGGTGTAATAGTGAGTTGATCTGGTCCTGGAGTATCTAGCCAGGCAGTATTCCATGTCTGTAAGATGTTGAATGGGGAGCTGGAGAGTTTAGCAGCATGTCGTCGAGAGCACAGTCTGTCTGCCAAGCTGGTGTGATTCTTTGACAGTGTTATGCAGCAGGTGCTTGTTGTCCAGCAGAGCCTTATTCTCTAGTTTGTGCGTGTGGTGTTCTCTCCGAAGCACTGCAGGTGCAATGCCTGAAAGCACTGGTAGAAACACAGATGGAGTAGGACGGAGGCAACCAGTAATGGTTCTCAAGGTCTCGTTGAGTACTGTGTCCAGCTTCTTTGTGTGAGAGCTGTTGCACCATGCTGGGGCGGCATATTCAGAAGCGCTGTAGAACAGAGCCAAAGCGGTGTTAAGTAGGGTCGTTGGGCTGGCACCCCATGAGGATCCAGCAAGTCGGCA
>JAMKCH010072727.1:0-47590 GCA_023653785.1 Ophioderma brevispina | reverse complement strand
TGCAACAACTCGATTAGCAGTAGGTTGCATGCACATTTAACGACAACCCAAATCTTAGGCACATCTTTTGCTGGGAACACTTACGGTTGTTATATTGGGCATCTTGTTATATCTATCTATTTTCTGAACTAAATTAACAATATTGTGTCATCCCTGTTCGCTTGTAACTCTTAGTAATAGAGAGCCAACTTACATTTCCTAAATATTTGTAAGTTTTGTTTGATCTGTGTTTGAACTTTTTACCCTGTCTATTGAAATTTGTTCTCATGTAAGCAATTATTTCCTCATAGGTCGAGCATTAAACGATGGTTATAATATATCGGATATTCCACTTACAACTTTGCGACAGAAACTCCAATTATTCACAAGATCCTTCCTGTTTACTGCACAATAAGGTAAGCAATTAATCTTGGTAGGCACTGATACCATACACATTATATGCATTATTACATTGTTTTCATCACTACTAAAATACTTAAATTAGTTCTTTGGCCCCTTAACCTTAGCATTAACTGATATGCAGACAACTTTTCCCCAAAATTTAACAATCTATTAAAACAAGTCTACTTTAGTTTCTTACATTGATAACCCGCTCGATTTTGAAGGAATGTTTATGAAAAATTGAACTTTTGCAAGAAATCCAAATTTTGGTACTCTCAGTTTCATAACTGGTCAAATACTAGGTGGTCCATTAGAATCTACTGAAATTTTGGAAGTAAGCGTGGTTAGGAAATAGTTTGATTAAACTGGTCACACTCACATTTGATTCCGGACTACATTGAGATAATTGGTGGGATCCAACACTGTTAAAGATTTGTATTACTGGTGAAATTTGGCTTTATTTCATCAACAGTAGCAACCTAGAGCCAGAGAATCCAGGACGGATAGAGATGTGTGCATGCTTTGGAATAGCCCGAGCTGAAACCAATAGTATCACAGAGCCAGAAAAACTTGGTTTGGTATCGCCCTTACTCTTTTCTTTTTATTAAGTTACCGCATATATAGATACTAGAATTTTACTCTATCATTTTCTTTTTTCTTGAGTTTATAATAGTGCTCAAAACAACTGAGTGATAATAATGGAACAACATATTGCCTCCGCATGTGAATTTGTGATCCACTCCTTCAAAACCCTGAAAAAGTTCGCAGTGACAACACCTCCCTTTTTGCAATGACTTGTTGGGAAACCAGTTAATCAATTGGGTTGAAGACCCTTTTTGTCCTGTCATGCCTCGCTATTAAAAATTTTCCCACCAACGTGTGCAGACAAATGTCGAACCTAAAGCACGATAAGGTTAGCATTCCAGTCTTTTTGTCTACTTCATTTAACAAATGCTGAAAACCAAAAACCTCCAGAGATGCACAGCATCATCTGTGGGATCCAACATTTTTTGCTAATCATAATGAGGCAATTAATTCATAATTAAAAAAAAGCACTAAAAGTTGTATTTTGCTTGCTTTTATTGTTTAACGATGAATGAACTGGGGTTTATATGTTCAGGCTGGTTTCTGATCAATGAGGAATAATTCGCTGCACTTTGTTCTTGTGTTGTAGGTAGTGGGTCACATTAGAAATAGATAAATATAAAATTGATTTCATATTACAGATTCACTGGTATCAGAAGGTGGTTGAAAATTACAGTGTATGACAGCGTTCAAGCTATCATGTCTTGCATAATCTTTCTTGAGGAACTCCACTCCCCATCTAATCATGGATGAAGCACAGCACTATAGATACACAAGACGGTAATGTTTTCCATTTACTAAGTAAACTCTTTTCTAGCACCCTTAAGCAAACACGTTTTTTTTAGCAGTTTATAAGAGCATCATAGCGATAGAACTGTGAACAAAATTTCAAACACCAAAAAAATGCACATCAAATCCAACAAAATTGTTAGCCTGCATTCATCTACATGTACAAGGAAGGACTGAACATCATAAAAATGTACTTACCCATGGACACTAATCTGAATTTCATGGAGCTTTCGATGGCTAATTAATCTATAGTCCTTTCATTGACCAATTAATATATAGCTTCTTATATTTAAAGGGACTTCATGATCCACAGGACCTCGTCCCCCGATTTTACCTCAACGAAGTTTAAGATTTTTATATCATCTGAACCGTTAGCCCGAGTAGCCAACATGTACCCCTAACCCAATCCCTTACATGCCAATTTGGTTGTATCTCTAAGAATTCGCCATTTTGATTTAATGTCTGTAAACGGACCAGAAATAACCGCACAGGGTCTATTTTGACCATGGGAAACACACAATTGCTCATAACACCAATATCTTGCACACAAATTTGGTCCGTATCCAAGAAATTTGAATTTTGTAATTTTCGGTCATGTAAACGGACAGCAATTACAGCACAGTGGCCTATTATGGACCTGGGACACACACAATTGCCATAACAAACACCAAACTGCAAGACGGGATCGATTTGTGAATACTCTTTTTCTCAGGATATCGTAGTGAATCAATGATAAACAGAAGGTGCTGAATCAGAATGCACCTTTAGCTCTAGCCTTCTTCTGCTCTACCAACAATGATTAATTGTTGCTGATTAGATAAAATGTCACACAGGTTCATTTGTGACGAGCAACCAGCAGAATAGCACTCATGAGGTTTTATTTTTGATCTGTAGCTAACCTTTTAGTGGTTTAGGTCTTTTGATTTATAGAGAGCTATAGGAAAAATAGTATCTCAACAGATGGTGGAACACAATCACAAAATTTTATTATTTTTTTCTCACTCTTTCATTTGGTACCAAACTTGGTTTTTGGGGTTTTATTTAGAAAATGTAATTTTTCCTTGTGTTCCTTTATAAACTACAACAGATAAAGTAGTTGCAGGGGTGGTGACATCAGGCATGTTGGCGATCAGAACATTTATAACCATGCAGTAAGTTTTATAAATGGGTTGGAAACATTTGAGATTTTGAAAAACACATTTTTGCAGTAGTCTGAGCAAGATCTTACTTGCTCCAAGTCCATTTTAGTATGGCAAAGTTCTGTGCTTGTACATCATTTTGATGCAAGGTTCCATTGGCCCACCAAACTTAGGTCTAAACAACAATAAGATCCTTTCATATGTTAGTTAGAGAATACAGACAGATTTCCTCTTATTGTATCGAATATCGGCTCAATTTTGATATGCCGGTCCAATTTTTGCAGTGGTGTAAAGCTGCGATAGTCTTTTATTCTCATCTCTTATTCAGTTTATCGTTATTTGTTCTTGATTTCGTGAAAATTGTTTTTTTTCGTCCTGCACTAATTGCCGAATTTGGTTTACAAGTAGACCGTGAAGGCGCCCCCCCCCTGTAACAAAATTTCGAGTCCACAGATCGCGTGGAAGAGAGTAATAATGTGATGCGGTTCTCAGTCATCGGTGATTTCAAATGTAACCTTCAAAGCGTAACGGAAAGTGCATGAATTCAGTGATTGCCGTCAATTAAAATTATGCTATTGCAGCAAAATATTACTCTTTCCATATATGGAGAACACAGAACAACTTACGAAGGGTGAGTTTAGATTACCTTGCTCATGACATGGTCCTGAACATCGACATGGATGAATTCGCTGTGCCCCGAGCTGTGCACGATCATCATAACAAGTGTGAACTCCCGACTCGGAATGATAATCGTTCGTAGGTAGACCCAAAATTATTGCGAGATGGCCAAGATTTAAAGTTTAGACCAACAAGCTAAAGTGATTTCAAAGCTTTCAAAAGAATTAAACTGGCAATTATAATTTAGCCTAAGGTGTAAGTGCCGCAAAGGATAATAACGTTGCACTCGCACCTAGCCGGTCCCTGGACCCAGGTCTGGAACGGTCATATTTCCTCACATGAGGGCTCACTCATCAGGATACACACATGCAGGTGATGAAACAATGTTTCGTAAACTAAAATAATGAGACATTGTTCATATGAGTACAAACTACGTTATTTCCGGAAACGATCACAAATTTGTATTATTTGGTCAAATTTTTAAACATCTACCCGGGGGGCATCATGACCTTGCCTCGCATCGACTAGGGATCGTGAGACAGACTGTGAGAGTGACCAATTGCATTCTGAACACTTTTAATAACCCAGTAACGAATCAAGGCCATTAAACATTTCATATGTGTTCTTATACACTTGAAGCTAGTAGGTGATCGACACCACTCGAAATATTCTAATCATTATTATGTTTGTTTCAGTAGGTTTAAAAGCCACTATTTTGTTCATATCAGCTGAAAACCTTTTGGGTGGACGAGTGTGCTATTTTAAATATTTTTTGTATTTTATTTTCTTAAATTTGACTTGGTTTGTATTTTTTGTATTAACATTAAATAATTATCACATCTTCAAGCAACCAAGGAATAGCTGATTTTTTTTTCAAAACTTAACCTGATTTTAAATGGCTCATTTCTTTTTGATTTCACATTTTGGTTTCGTCACTATTTTATGCACCTTTGAAAAGCAAAAAAAAAAAAGTTGTCTCTGAAGAAACGGGCCACATTGCTTTTAAATTGGCATTGTTTGTTTGTTTTAATTGTTTTTGGGTTATTTTTTCCTTGGGTTCTTACACTTTAGGAAAAATAACAATTTTGGGCAGCGGGACAAAAAAAGTAACCTAAAATTGTTTGGTTTAAAAAAAAAAAAAAAAATTTCCCCAAAACAAAACAGACTATTTCCCATTTAATTAGGTTTTTGTTTTTTTATTTATCTTATACTGTTGTGTGTGCATGTGCATTATCAGTTTTGTTTACGTTTGTTAGTTATTTTTTTCCCATCAGCGGTGATCGATCGTGTGGTTAACAATCAGCAAGGAGGTTCGAACAATCACAAAAATAATTGTAATACATGTGCGTAATACAATAATTTGTTACGTAAAAAGTGCAGTTTGCTATTCGCACACCGCGGCGCTGGCCTTTTTTCCCGCCTTTTTTTTCAACACAGTCAACTGATAATGCGAAAAAGCATTTATTGAATAAGACGTACACACCCAGTTGATGAGCATTTAGCGATTATTCGTCAGTTTCGCTGCCACCAATTACGGGCCAAATCTCTTTTCAACAGAGTTGAGCGTTGCAAATTCAGAATAGGCATGATGGTCTGACTGACATTGGAATGAGCCGAGTTACTGAGACTTCAGTTCGGTCCGTACAGAGGCTAAAAAAGGCAAGATGCCTTCCCTAAAAATCTCAAAAAATGCTCATTTACAATATGGCATTAATATAAAAATATCAAAATTAGGTTCTATGCCCATAACACCAACTCAGGTCACCACATAATTGATCGTGTTTGACCGTCCCTTTTAAATGTAGTTCCGGCATGTTATTTGTTTTGACAACGCCGCTCATGCTAATGAATATGCATAGCGAGTAAATACGTGGTCAATGCATATCACTGCACATATCGGCGGATGATAGACACCTAAAACCAATAGAATTTCGCGCGATTTTCAACAACCACGCCCAATGAATAAGAATAATTATGTGAATAATGTCACAATGTTACAGGGTCAAGGGCGTTGTAGGTCAAGGTGTCAAATGGATATTGTTTTTGTTAACGTACACATTTTTTGACCTGTTCAAATCGTTTTAGTGCAAGAAGTCCAATTGCAATCAAATTGGGTCAAGATAACAACATTGGAACTCTCGGTTAATGAAGATCAGGTCACCATGTCAAGGTTTAGGTCACCTCAGGTTGTTGAAATAGGCTGACAATTGTAAAATTTTTCATTTACAAAACCGAATTCAGGATTGTCTAATTCATCTGCTTATATAGGATGACCTCTGTATTTTTAAAGATAACTATATAAAATCAAGTGTGTTCTAACTAAAGTTTCATTTCTGCAATAAAATTCTTAGTCAAGTCAACAAATGGTCAATAACAAAATGTATTCTGTATAGAATACATTGCTTTAAATTTACAAAATAAACAGTATCATTAAGATTGTATGTAATTTTCAGGGTTAATATGATCTTTTCAGTACAAAAAGACTCTTCAAAATCTATTTATTCATGTATTTCACATTTCTCTTTAATCTACAGCACCGGGTCTCCACAATTTTGAAATGCAACACCATTCTGGTTTTGAGTGATGGCGTCATCATAGAGTACGACTCCCCAGAAAATCTACTGAAGAGAGACAGCGTTTTTTCTTCTCTTGTTCAGGCCAATAAATAATGGTCTTGTGCGTGGAAATGTGCTTATAGACATGCAGATTATACACTACAGTGCATAGTTGAGTTAATAAACATGGCTTTTAAGTTACCAAGAAAGGGCATGTAGTCCCTGCCCCTTGCCTTGATTTAATAGTAGAAACTAGAATTTTGCCAGTCTTAGGTTTTGCATTAATAGGCCAGAACTATTCTTGGGTTTCATGTGTGCTATCACTGGCCAAACTGCGTTAAGTGGAACACATACATGGGCAAAGATCCTGTGTATTGGGGGAAACAGAGAAACTGCAAAAACAGTGGTGGATCCAGAGATAGTGTGGTGTGTGCTTGCAGTTGGAGGTTGGAAACATCAAAAAGACATGTTCCAGATCAGCATGCCTGGCACTGCTTACACAAACGATCACAAAGCTGAAATTGTAATTGTTAATAATAAGCCAAAGAAAGAGTATTTTTTATAATGAACCAAAGAATGCTTTTGTGATGAATGTCAGTTTAATGTACTAGTAAGTAAATGAACTTTGTCATTGCTATCATTGTTTCAAGTTCTACCGTAGAAATACTTCATACATGCATGTACTCTGAAGTATTTGCAGTGTTGTTAATCACAAATAATGTATTCAGCAAAATAAAACAACATACAACCAATCAGCATTTCTGTTAGAGATTTTTTCCAAGAGTGATTTCACTCTTGGAACCAAATTTCCAAGGGTGAAAATGAATTTCCAAGAGTGAAAATTTTTAACGCGACAGCAGTGCAATTTTTCCGTGAACCTAATTGTGTCGTATTAAAAACTGCCATAATGTTTATACATTTACATTTAAAGCGGCATCAATGTTGATGTATTATGTCTCATAGCCTCTATTGTAGAAGTCCTAATTTTAAAATAATAAAAGAAATTATGCCAAAGAGCCCAAAACACCATGAACTAACTCAAACCAAAATTTGGAATAGCCAATGTAGTCGGCCGGCCAAAGGACCAATATATGACTTTTGACGGCGTTGTTTGTTACAAAGGTCCAACCTAGTGGATTCATACCACCATGGGATGTACATCAACGTATGGGGTGTTGGCCTTTCTACATTTTTTATTTCAGGGTAAAAAATGGCCAAAAAGGTCAAAATTGTCCAAAAATAGGTAAATCAGTCGAAATGCATTCCTTTCTTCAAATAATCTATCAGAACATGTCCATATACCTTCAAAGGAGTCATATTTAAATGAATATAATGGAAGCCATTGCAATTTATAAATTTTGGGGTCAAAATGGCCAAAAAAAGGCTAAAATTATTAGTCCACATTCTGATGAACACATAATTATTACTAAATACATGTTATAATAAGTTTTATACCTTGAATTTTTGATATGAAAGTTGATATTTGTCCTCTATGGTTCTAAATCGGAAAGTGTTAAGTAATTCATTCCACGAGAATTTACTCTAGGCTACTCATTTGGCTTTTTGTAAGTTTAGTATTATGTGATCCTATCAAGGGCCTAAGCGTAGGCTGCCCTTGTTTTAATTTTGGATCTGAGTTTGATCAATATTAACAGCTAAATTATCCATCAAGCTTATCCCGTTCTGGGTAGATTCACAGGCCCTAGAGGTGGATTTAAGCATTAAATAATGTAATAGGCCTAACACACGAGAACCCTTAATTATTTTGCTCAACCATGTCGGAGAAATGACATTTTGGACCATTTAAACCATAAATGAATATGCCGTAAAATTGGGACAGTGACTGTTTTCCCATTTTTGGGTTCTTACTTTACCAAATGATCATTCTGACACGTTGAGTAAAACGTTACAAAATTAAAATAAAACTCAACGTGATTAGCCTATTATGATGCAGTAATTAAAGAACAAATTGGAGATATATTCTCATTGTAATTATGCGTTAACGGCCAAATTGCGTTCTTTAGTAATTTTATCATTCGTGTATTCGTAGCACTATGATAACCGTAAAAGAGGGGCATTATTTTAACATTAAACAACTTTTGATTTATTTAATTTCTTTGCCCACTCCAAGGAAAAGTGCATTCATAATGGCCAACTCTTGTCAACTTTTCGGTACTCTGGTGACGCGAATATGGCCCTGAAACAATTTTACATATAGGGCAATAGAGCTAATTAACCCATTGTGTAAACTTCGAAGCTGAGGATTGGAATAGCCAATACTCTATTTACTGGAAGAATTCCTAAGGGATGTATATTATGGATAAAATAATCTTAAGGACAAATTGCTGCAAATACATTCCTTTATCAACCATAGTTTAATTTGATGTTTTCTGACCATATTAACTATAAACGTGAGACCCCTCCCCCATCTGAGTTCATTTTGATCCTTAGCCCAATGTGACTAAAAAATGTGTAAATTAGATACATAGCACTGTATCCAACTAATTATATTCCCTTGAAACAACAATTTGTTCTTATTAAGTATTCTAGAAAGAGGCCACTATGCGCTTTACAATATTTGGTAAAGGGACTAGCACTTGATTTGCTTATCCATTGTCCCTTGGAAAGTAATGATTATGTGCCCTTGAGGTATTTTGAGTGTTTGAATAATTTATTTAATTTTGGACAAATTGTTGGCCATTTGGACCCTACAAGTGTAAATTGAAATAGGCTAGCACTCTATTCCATTAATTTTAGTTCTTTTGGAAGTGAACTCTTACATGTTCCCATTAAGAGTGTTGAGATAGGAAGGCATTATGACTCGTTTATGGATTGTGGACACTTTGGTTTTTGGCCGATTTGGACCTCTAGAATAGTAAATTGGAATGGCTAGCACTCAATCCGGTCATTGTGTTCCGTTGGGATGTACATCCCACATGTTTTCTGATGAAAATATTTGAGAGAAAGAAGGCAATATGATGGATTTCCCCTATTTTTGACCTTTTTTTGGGCCATTTTTACACCCCCAAAATTAAAAGTTCCACCCGAGAAAAGCTTCATACATGCATGTACTCTGAAGTATTTGCATTGTTTTAATCACAAATAATTATCAGCAAAATAAAACAACATACAACCAAATATAAATTAAAGAAATGTTACTGTGTCTAGCTCGCCCACATATAGAAACCCACAACAGGCCCTCATGAACGAGGTGGTCTTTTTTTTTCCCCAAAAAAAAAAACATTGCATCTCCACCCATAAGGTTTGATATCATAGATAACCGTTGATATAAAACGTAATCAGCATATTTAGTTTTTGGCATAATTATGTGTCTTTAGAAAAAATCAACAAATTATATTTCATTTGGTTACCTGCATCGCATCCTCTTAAAGGTGGGTGACACAATCAATAACCTTATCCCCCACACACTTTTGGTATTTGGGAAGAAAATTCATATTTCCATAACCCCAGTGAAATTTTATGTTATTGGTATAACCATTTATTGACACATATGCCCACACTGTCCATATGGGCCGTATTTAGTAACCTTTTTTGCTTCAAATCTTCCAAGATCAGCTAAAGGAAAGATCTTTCAAGCTACAGCGGAAAGTGTTGTGCTATAGGGCTGTGAGACAATGGACTTTGACAAGTAAGTTCGCAAGATACTGGATGGCTTTTACAAACCAGCTACTAAGATCAGCCCTTAATGTAATCTTGGAAGGAACATATACTACCAAATATAGCTATTGGAGACCTTCCCAAAGTGAGTACAAAATTGTGAAAAGGCGCCTCCAGTTTGCTGGTCACTGTGTTAGAAGCCATGCGCAAGTGGTGTCTGATCTACTGCTTTTAGGAACCTACACAGCACAAAAGAAGTTGCTGCTGGAAGACCACCATGACCTATGTAGATCTACTGTGCAAATACAACGGTTATCACGTTAAATTAAGACCGCATGGAGGATCGCGTGTCTGGCGAAGCCATCTTTGATGTTCGACTTATTTCGATGGAGTTTGCTTCTACTACTCTACTACTCGATCGGCTGGACCAATTTGACTCAAAAATGTTGTAATTTTGAATGTGTTTGGTGATGTGCTTTCATTTAAAGTGAGAAATCATATGAAAAAATTGTACGCATCCATCGGTCCCCACGCTTTAACTTACAATTTCAATGGTAATGGTGCCTACTACGAATGATATTACAAACAATCAAAATGACAAATCTGATTCAAGGGAAACTTTGGAATTTTAGGCATTTTATGTTGGTTCTGTTTTTTTTTATTAAACTCAATTGGTAATTTGTTTATAGAGAATGGAATCTATATGTAGGGAGGGGCACACATTCTATATACTTAATGCAATGGTTTCCAAAGATATACAAATCTTTTTTTAGGTAAACCCCGGTGACAGCTGTTTATCACAAAATGCCCCCTTCAGGACAATTTGCAACAAATGTTCCAGTGTGAATCACAAAATATCAGAGGCGATCCAGGATTTGAAAAACGCAAAAATTACCGGGGGGGCTTGAAAGGCTAACCTTGTCCAAAATGGGCTGATTTTGCAAGATTTGTTGCGGGAATTACCGGGAGGGGCGCGCGGCCCCCTCCGCCCCCTCCCTAGATGCCGCGACTTGATCTGGCAAGATTGTGATTTGCCTTGTTAATTTGCCTGCTGCCCCTCCACGCAAAAGAGAGCAGAATCAGTTTTCCGGCCGGATCCAGGGAGGGGCGCGCCCCGGTAATTCGGCAATCCTTTTTTTGCAAAATCAGCCCATTTTGAGTATTTTGGACCAATTTACAACAACAGCCTTCAAGCCCCCCGTAATTTTGTGGTCGGCAAATCATGCGAGACGATGAATTTCTAAAGATTACGTAACGCTTTAACAACCAACCCTCTCTATCTATCTAGAACCTCTTTGGTCTCGCGATGTTTTGCGACCACAAAGAAAACAGAGTTACCACAATAGAAAGCATGGCTGCCTCCGCTTCTTCCACATACTATGTGTGCCGCCTTCTGCATATACACTAATCGGTAGTGATCCAAATTGATGTAGTGTTAGAGGGGGCACCGGTGTAATAATAGTGCAAAAAACCGGATCAGTGTGCTCCGATACTCTTTTTTTCCCCTAAATGCAATGCCGCTTAGGTGAAAGATGTATTCAGTGAGCGGTTTTATTTAATCAAGACGACTTGGACGTGTCATTTCATTCGTTGTGTGGCCATGGGTAGGACCAAAGTTAACCACTCCCCCATCCAACAACTGATATTTTGCCGGATTGTTTGTATCGAATTGACATTTGTGTGTATACAAGCACCCAAAAACTAATAATATTCCGTGCAATATTCAAATGTCAGCCCCAGCACGGACGACTGGTTTTGAAAGGCTTCATCACCCCCTTGGTTTTAACCCTCCGGTATCTCCTGAGCCATTTTTGTAACAACACAAACCCGAAAGGGGTGGACCACCCCTCCATTTTTTTTATGAACATCCGATTCCTATAAATTTGGTACACAGGATAGCTCTTAGAGTTTCCTCTTTCCATTGTATCAAAAAAAGTACAAACATTCCCATTTTTGGACGGTCACTGTGTGTCATAAGTTAATAGCCAGTCCCTAAGCACCATTATTGTGCACTTTTTCCTAAAAGCGTGAAACTTGGCATGCATATACCTATTGAGCCCCTGAACATTGCTGCTAGAGTGCCAAAATGTAGCGCCCCCTATGGGCCTACAGCGCCCTCTTAGTTTTACCCCACTTATTAAATATTCCTTTCAAGAGCTTATCTGCCATAACTACAACATTTTGACCAAATAGGTCCAATATGGTTTAAAATGAGCACATAGTATAACAGCATTTACGTAATATCAATATGGCGCCATCGTAGATTCAAAATGGCCGCCAATGAAAGCCACATTAAAGCCTAACTGAGTTAAGAATGATAAAAATGCTTAATTTTGAGGACAACCCACCACAATTAGTAATGTGAGGTTCGAAAGACACACTGATGATATTGCAGCAGAACAGATGCCACGTAATCATGAATTTTAAGATGGCGTTGATTTCAAAAATGGCCGCCAATGATCTATATTTGGAATTTTAAGCCAATGGAACCTTTTGACGGGTTAAATGTCATTTGTCAGCTATGTTTGATGAATAAGGTCCAGTAAGGGCTGCAATATATTGGCCATAAATTAGGCCAATGTGACTATAAATTATAAACCTACCACCCTAGATTTCAAAATGGATGCCACTAAATATCCACTAATTATCCCCATTAAGCATTACTCCGCTTATGAAGGATGAAAAAACACTAAGACGGTCCCACAGGACAATGCTAACGAGTAGAAGAAACACGCTGACATTGTAATAGCCACAATTAGCAGCAATCTTGAATATCAAGCTGGCGACTGAAAAATGGCTGCCTTGAACAATTTTTGAATATATATACCTTGAACCACATTTGATCTAGTTCTACTGACAACCTCTTTCTTAATTGTAAGAAATCAAAATGACCCCTTTGTAGGAAGGCCTAGTGTATGCTATACCAAGCAGCTAAAGTATCTTAGTATCCTGAGTCGTTATTTGGGATGTGGCGATGTGATAAAGTCGAGTGCATTAAGTCCACTATTCTGGATTGCATCCATCTCTGCGCAACTACTTCGAACCAGCTCACTCAAGCTTTCCACCTTAGAGATTGTGTCCATATGTAGTTGGTTCCACTAGCTCCAGTTCAATTAATAAACCAAGTAGGATAGGCTGGATAAAAAATGAAGCACCCTCCCCAAAAGAGATATCCAGACTTTTCAATAAGGACTCCACTGGGAAAGCCTGCAGTTACTGAAGGGATCCCAGTTATTACAGATGACTCTATGGAGTCTCACAAAAATGCACTCATTTTAGACCATTTGGTACAGTGTATCACTGGCAACCTTTTCTTGGTTGCATTGTGGTATATAAGAGGGTCTTTGGCAAAGTGTTAACAAACTCTCAAATAGGCATAATTTTAATCAGTGGAACCAACATTTTTTGTTTAATGTTTACATTTTAATTTGATAATTTGTCCTAACGATTGGGCCTCGTGCATACAGGTAGAAAATTGGTATATAGCCATGATTCTGCCTTTCAGATTATAAGAGGTACATTTCTACAAAACAAAAATTGGGGCCCAATGGCCTACAACACCAAATTCAGAAACATTAATATCTGGCCTAAAACAAATGTTAGTATTGGAAGCCCTGTACTAAAAATGACCAAGCTAAGTCAAACGTCTATTGTGCAAACGTAGGCTGAAACTTTAAGCGGACTTTTTTTAAAAACAAAGCTCTTTTTGGACATTTTCTAAAAAGGAATGCATGTATTCTGTGATATTGGCTACAATCTTGACAAAAGTGTGGCACACTTTTTTAACCGTAGGAACAAAGTGAAACTGAAATGTGTTACAGTGCGCCTAACAATTATAACATTGATTGGTCGGGAAGGGGAGGTTTTAGGGATTTGCAAAAGCTTCAAGCTTGAAATCAAAAACAATCAATACCTAATCTTTTTTATTTCCTATTTGAGTATAGGTGCAAAATTAAAATTACCTCCAGCAAATTGAGATTGGTATATCAGAAGGAAAGTCCTATTTCTCATTATACCCCAGGAAAATTAAAGGTGCAACGAGAGATTTCAAGTCATCCATATTTTCTGTGAGATTTAGTGATTTCCATATAGATTAGATGACAAAACATATCCTTCCTACCTTGTATTTGGGTACAGAAATAACTAAAATGAACACAAAAGGTGATTTTGTATATTGCGTATATTTCAATAGAAAACATAGCAATTCGTATTTGCTACATACGAAAATTAGAAATACAACATTTTTGGACAAACGAAACAGTTCTCAGCTTCATCCTTACAATCGGGGATATTTTGATATAAAGCTTACCCAGTGCACAAATCGGAATGTTCACATTTTTGTGAGACAACCTGTTATTTGAAAATCCTAGCCTTGCACTTAAAGACCAGTAAATGTTCACTTGATATATGATACAAAAAACATCCCCATGTGTCGACCACTTAATTATACACGGTCTCCTATGGCATTTTAGTACAGTATTCAGTCGTGAGGAGTCCAAGTGTGTGAAAATATACGGATTCAAAAACATGTTAATGATAAAAATCATGACGAGTACGCCCAATATTAATTGGACTCACTATCAGTTTTAAAATATGGGGCTTTCGACTGCATCTAACACAATATTCTTGCAAACTCATAGCTCACAATTAATTTGGCTTAATCGATCCAATCTTATATCACACTTTAGCTTTTGCTATCCAAATGGCTTGACCGATTGGACCCAAAATTTGAAATTGTTTTTAATGAAAATCGGACATCATCGTTTCACCGACTTATTTAATTATCTTACTTCCAAACTTAGCAGAATATTACTTATGAATTATAAGTGATATTGCTTGGCAAATTCCATACTATTCAGAAAAGTTTGTCAGGATATTGCACAAAGTCTAACATAAACACCTTTGTGTTATCCACAAATTACTACTAGCAAAAACAGTTGATGTAAGGACATGCCAAAACTGTGTGCCAATTTTCATTGTCCCCTTAGTTTGCACTTGCACTAGATACTCAAACCTAGAGAATGTATCATCAGACCAAAGTTAACAATCATTATAAAAAAAGGGTATCTTCGGCTTGGTAGTCCAAATAAAGAATGTAACTCGCATATCAATACACATGGATCATATATTCTAAGTGATGGATTTTATAGCCTCAATGAAATAATAATAAGATAAGAAAATACATAATATCAGTGCTGAATTTACCTACACAAGAGTGGGTTGCCTTTGTTGGTCCATAAGCATTTTTTTTTACTGTGGCATACTGACGGTTTTAAACATGCGTTTAAAGGCTGACCAGATTTCCGAGGAGGACACCCTCAATTTGTTAAGAATTTTTTAACTCGTTTAACAAGTACCAAGTATGGTGTTCTTTATACCTATTCATTTCGAAACAGGCTCGTTAACATTTCAATATGAAATTCATATAAGTGAAGTAAGGCCTAACAGGATAATCCGTGGTGGACATTTGGAAATCTAAGATGGCAGCAATATTGACTTGATCTAAAAAATTACTGATAATTAAGAGTGCCTTAAAATCTAGACAGGACTTTTTGACCAAAGCGGTGAAATGTGATCACCAACTTCAAGAGGTACATTTCATAATTGGGTAAAATTCGAACTAATAGTTCATTAAGCGGCCATTTGAAATCAGATGCCCTCTGAAATTAGAGATTTTGCTATTTTAAACTGCCAAGGCCCATAAATGCGTTTTCTGAACTCTTCAGCATTACCAATGTTGGATTGTCCTTAAAATTAGTGTTTTTATCATTCTTAACTCAACTTAGGCTTAAGTATAGATTTCCGTGGCGGCCATTTGAAATCTAAGATGGCAGCCATGTTGGTTTTAACCTAAATCAATAGCTCTATACAATGCAGCATTCATATTCTTCATACCCTTATTTGCTCAAAACAATAGTGGAATTATGGCATTAGATCGTGAACTAATATTTATATTGGGAAAACTATATAGAGGGCGCTTTAGGCCAATAGGGGGCGCCACATTTTTCGGCCTCGATCAGAAACTTGTTCGGGGCCTTCAATTGGATAAGGCCATACAAGTTTCATGCTTTAGGAAAAAAGGCACAATACTGCCTATTTTTTGTGCTGGGACTGGGCTATAAGGAAAGTATAAAAAACTGAATATAGAGTAGAAAAATTTGTATTTGCAATTTACTGGGCTCAAAAAAGCATTTACACGCTCTGCATAAAATTCCAATCATGTAGTGCCAAAAAAGGATATCCTTTTTATGGTATTTCTGTATATTTAGTGTCTATATAGGACAGCAGCCCAGGTTAATGAAAAAGCGTCGAAAACTGTTAACCACCAGGCTGAAACGGTCTTCCATCCGCATCGTAAAAATGGATTATTGCCTTGTCTGGACCGTGGATTTCCAGAGATGTCCAAGATGGCATCAACGCCATAGCTGATAATATGATTCAGTAAATATTTCTGTTTATAAATATGTTACTGGAACCAATAAATATATTTCTGTCACTTTTTAAGGTGTACATATTTCCAGTTCCAAAATGGCTGCCAAAACAGATAAATTTCAGAATAAACCCATTTGGATTAAAAGTATTGCAAAATACCCCAGTGTATGTTGTTGGACACAATGAACAAATTATTTATGGTACTTTTTAACCACTCAAATATCAGTCAATATGGCAGCCAAAATCATTGAAGTCGTTAAAAATTGCATGACACAAATTTAGAAAAATCAGCCGCAAAAATCCAATTAATATGTCAGTGTGGCAATTCGGAATGTGATTTGGACTATTACCAACTAATACCAAACAATCATTTCGAAAATGACGTAAAAAATTCCAAATAAAGACGAATATGGTGAAAATGGTATATTAACTTTTGGTTACATTAGTTTCCATATGGATGTTGACTTTTAAAAAAATCAGTGTCTGTTAAGTGTTAAGGTGGTTAGTGTCAAAAGAACATTTCTAAATGTTTAGTTGAAATATTAATTTCGATTTGTGGCTAATAATTGTAAATTGTATCAAATCAGAAGAGAGTGCAAAAGTAAGTCCTTAACAGTCAAACGGAGAAAACAAAACAACGCATGTTAAGTGTGCGTGTCTAGGTTTTAATGAACAATTTACACAATATATAAAGCAAAGGCAACATCCATAAACTTGAAGATGTCTCTTATTGACTATGAAGACATGAGTATTCATTATCACAAATATAAAAACACTGAAGAAAATGTATAATTAAAACAACACTTATTCGCTTATTATCATATACTATATTATTTTTGCACAGAAATGTTACACTAAGGTTTCCGGTTTGTTCTCTGTGTAATATGTGTAAAATATAATATCCTTTTTTCCAATGGCCAAGCCTTATCATTTGAGAGCCAAATTGAAGAAATTTCATATTTTGTGAAAATGTGCCAGTGCCGCTTTAATAAATATAATTTGTGTTACCAAATTTATTCATATTTTTAAAATGTTGAAACTCTTGAGTCCTCAGTTTGGGATTTATCTTAATATTTTGTGACACTTAGTGTTTCCAACATTTATGGAAGGTTTTATGCAAAGCGCTTTCAAAGACTAGACAAATGACTTAACTTTGAGGCAAAATATCTGGGAGCAATACAAACAATTAGCAAAATTTTAACCTTTTCACTTATTTGCCACCGTACACCTTAAACTCTTAAACTTCCCTCTTCTTCTTGAGGGTTAAACACTCCTGACAAACAAGACTTCTTTGACACCCAGCTCTATTAGTCTCTGCTCAAAATTGATATGTGATACTCTTACGATCACAAAGAGTACAAGACTATGTTAAGAAATCTTACTCTATTCAAGTCGTATGGCCTGCCTGCTCTGAGGGGCAAATTTCTTGGGACATTTCCCTCTCGGGGGTCAAAAGGCTAATTATTCCCGGTCAGAGGGCTAAAAAACGGCTGATTTAGCATGATTTTTGCCATTTTTTTTCCCGGCCAAAGTCGTCAGGGGGGAACTTTTCACCCTGCCCCCCCACCTGTTACGCCACTGGTATCAACTGAAGCTACCCGCTCGTGCAATGGTCATGATCAAGCCGCCTTGATCTCAGTGTACAGAGAGCCTGAGGAAAGGATATTCAGCAAGTGTTACGTAATGTTTTGAAATGATACTGTAGCATGATATGGTATTGGTTAAAACAGCCAAATAACATCGAAAATAGTCACCCTTAGCTACCCTTTGATATGGGGTGACTCTACGCACAGATCGTTGTCTTTATATTCAATGCGAACAAATTTCTGGGGGAGGGCACTCACATATGAAGTGGAGATGGGTGTAAGGTTCGTGCTTCCAAACCCAGGGGCATTCTGTGACAAAGGACTCCAAAATATATAGAGATCTTTGGGTGAGAGACAGCCAAATTACCCCAAAATAGAGGTTTTTTTGAGTGACAAATTTGCAATTTTTTCCAAAAAATGAGGTCTTTGGGTGAGATTTGTGAAAAATTTTCTAAAAAATAGGTCTTTGTGAAAAATTTTCAAAAGGTCCCCCAAAATAGGGGTCTTTAGTGACTAATGGTAACATTTCAGAAAATGGGGTTCTTTGGGTGAGATTTTCCAAAATTATTGGGGGTTTTGGGTGACAACGATGCTGAAAAGGGAGTCTTTAATACCGTACATATGCGTCATTTCCAAAAATGGGAGTGCCCTCCCTCTAGGACAAATTTGAAATTCTAATTCATACATTTGTTACAGACAGAATCCCACATCTTATTCTATTCTTGCAAATCACATTCGGTTGGCACCACCACCAATCCTGGTAGAGGCATCTTTCGTGAGGACATCATGGGAAAAAAAGTACAGAGTCCCGCGTAATACAAAATAATATTCCACAGGACACGTCACTGATCATTTAGTTTGTCACTATAATGTTGGTTCCTGCGAATGACACACTAAATAGCTATTTAAAATAAGTAAAACACATTGCGTTCTTCCCGGCTTCTTCGAATCCCCTATCTCATTGAGCTGTTTTCAACATGAAAATCACATACTTTCGTAGAAGTTGGGCGGCGGTCAAAAATTGGAATGGCAACAAGGGTAAACTGCTGGCGGTGTACCGTATTGCAAAGTTTGAGAATTATTTAAATGTCACGAATATTTCAAACCTTCCTGTGTCTGTGGCGCTGGCGACCGGAATTTTTTCCCCCAATGTTCAAGAAAACTTTCAAAACGTTATCAATCTGATACGTATCAAACTTGATATTAAGGGTACGGGGCTTCATAAAAATGAAACACCTGAGGTGACTTCAAAACATCTAATACACATTTTAAGTTATATACAAATTAACTGATCTTTTCGGGTGCTATAAATTCCAACGTTTCTTACATTGAAACATTACTGTTATTGTAATAGTTCGTAAAGATAACCGATTTCAGATTTTATCGAATTCACATTTTTACTCCGATTTTCTGCAGTTTTTACATTTATTTCGGCTTGTTTTGGGTCATTTTTACCCAATTTACGCACTTTTTCAGGTAACACTCACTGACATCTATGAATTAGTAAACTTACTCATCATCAATCAACATAAAAGAGAAAAGAATATCGGCCGAGGTCATGATGTCACAATGGTGCAGAAGGTCAAGCATAATACGTTAGTTAATAATTCTTCTCGCTAATGCCCTTACGACCTTTGACTCAAAAAATCATAACCCGCTCCTCAAGGATTGTGCATTTCTGAATGGTCAAGAGGCAGTTAAACACTGAACCAACAATAATCCAAACTGACCCCAAGATGGACCTTTGACACTTAATACTTTAACACTTCATATGGCCCACTTCGGGTCCATTGTTGTTTGAGCAAACCTTTGGTAAAATCCATTTATGTGCAAGGTGAAGCAATCCGGGAATTTAAACTTGAAAAGATTCATAGATGAGGTTTGACCTAGAATCCTGAAACCCCCTTGTGGTTAATAACCAGCAACTCTGTCAAGAGTAGTACTTTAGCACACAATGGCCTCAGATGGACCTCCAGATGGTCTTTGACGTATTATCACTAGACACCCATATGACCATCCTAAGGATCATCTGAGCTAATTGGATAAATATCCTGCATTATGTGAAAGCCTAAGAAGAATGCATATGCATTTTTATCACCAATCTAATAACCTCTGGACGATCTGTTTGCCTGTAATCCTGAAAACCGCAGACGACCTACTCCGCCCAGGATCATCCGAGCAACCTTGATGAATAGATCTTTCTGGGGTTAGAGAAGCATTTTTCAACATATTAACTTAAAGACCTTTGACCTCTAATCCCTGACCACCATATGCCACTCTGAGTAACTTGGGTAAATACCATTCATTTTAGTACAAGCATTTTCACGGTTTTAACAATGACCTTAGATTATCTTTGGACCTCTCTCCGTAAACATCCATGTGACTACAGGCTAAAAGTGTGTTAAATACGCATCTTTGAAGAATAAAGCATTTTTCAAAATGGTCTAATCACGGGAACACCCATATGACATCCACAGGACATTCTTAATAAATTTTTAAACCCTGAGTAACACCCTATTTTGAGAGATATCAAAATGTTTTTCATTGACCTACAAACGAATCCTAGTGAGATTTAAACCCCAATTTCCTCAACACATATGTAATCGTCCACCAAAGATTAAGATGCGTCCGTTCATCAAAATATATCCATAATCTACGACAAGAGGCATTTTAAACTTCTGTATAGAGATTACGTCCACGACACATTGATATAGCAACGTGGTGCAAGAGCGAAAATAAGAAAACCGATGCGGGGAGAATAAATATCGGTGTCAGGCGTGCAATTAGGGTATTATTATAAAGTATAGCAAGTAAAAAAATCCTAAACCTGGGATTTGCAAGAAACCACTTTTAACACATGACGAGGTTAAGGAAGCGCTTGTACAAAGGCTTACTGTACTTTGCGAAACCAAAGGAAACGAAACAGAACTCCCATTGGTCATACGCTTTATTCCGTTATGCACGTGGGCATGAATGATGCAATAAAGCGTGTAATCCAATTGGAGTTCTGTTTCGTTTCCTTTGGTTTCGCAAAATACAGTAAGCCTTGTCAAATATAAAACTTGCCTAGAGGATGAACGAGTGTGTTATTTTTAAAAATGTTATGAAAAAAAAGGAGCCATAATCTAGGGATATAGCGCTTTGCAAGGCATAGAAAATACATTTTAATGGAATTTGATTCTCAAGCTCTTTTCAAAAATAAAGTATTTTTTTATAAACCGCCGTAAAGGTTGTTCGCCCATATTCAAAACAATTTATATGGTGGGTAGTTCCATAATCGAGACTCTTAACACTTGAAAGGTGTTTTGCGTGTATTTAATAAAAGATATTGAAGAAATTATTGTGGTAGCTAGTTGTTGACCAAGATGATGCCTGGAAACACAAAGTGTTTTTCGCGGGAGATCGTCAACAGTTTATAACGAGACCCAACTCTCTTATCTTCCAACTTCCATCCTGGAAAATAACACTTTTTAGTGTTTTATTTGTTCTATAATTAATATGAGAAAGTCCGTTCCAAGACTGATAGTCTTGATTCCATCGACTCGCAACAATTAACCTACTCATGTAGCATCAAAACAGGACTTGCAGGCTTAAAAAGGGAGGTTAAAGTCGTATCTTGGCGAAATCCGTCAGCGATAAATAGAACTGCTGTTAATGCCTTGATTAGCCTTGACATAAAGAACTCTATAGTGTATACTCTAAAAAACGCTAATTCAAATGATATCTGCCGAGGGGAACTACTAACATAGCGTCTATTCAAAATACAACCACGAATTATTTATTACAAATCTGGCGTGTAGGCCCAAATATGAAAAAGGACATTAAAACTTAATTTAATTACTAGACAGAAGTGCAATTTAGAGGCACTGAGACGCTAAAACAGCGCCATGTTGAACATTCAAACACACTGAATTGGAAATTGCAAGCTTTCATGGGTCCGTGCTCTTGCCCAGGTCAAATGCAGTGGCGTAACCAGGGCAGGGGGCGCAGCACCATGACCCAGAAAGCCGAGCACCTTAACACACCTTGACACCTATTTGGAGTATGTATGCGACTAACCACATCCTGTGTAAATTGATGAAATTTCCATTGCGGGCAAAGAGGATGTTCATAAAAATCTAGTTTTACACCTCTTTCTATGGAAATAGGCTATAGAGGGCGCTATAAACATACAAATTATGACTTTGGATGGGCCTATATGGCAAAGAATTCCCGCAATGGATGTTTCTGGATTTTTGCGATTCGGTACAACAGGTCTTGCATGTCCCCACTTATAATCAGTGTCAAAATTGTGTCGTCATTGCTTCAAAGTGCTTAAATATAAAAGAGACAATTTGCATGGGTCAACAGCGTGAATGTATTTTGTCATCATTGACGGTGCGGGAGAACTCAATAAAGTACCAAGAACTTAGAAGAAACTCAGGGGGAATGATGTGTCAAACCAAAGTGCGTAAACAAACAAGGTGTTGGTGCTGGTTGGTGCTGAGGATGTGCCTTTCGCGGGTGGACGTGACGTATCTCCCTGTGAATGGAAGAAGCTAGAAGAGACCGAACGCCACCACAGATGGGGCGTTCACAACTACTGATGCATGATGGAAGTTAATTCCAAATACAGACTGTTCTGGAATAGATACATCAACGTAGGAATTTAGTGCTGTTATTTAGCTTAGCTAGCTGCCAACACGTGAAGCGGCTTATTGAAGATAATCAGGAGTCGAACGAGGCGAAAGGTATTGATATCTTCTGCAGGAGTTGTGATCTGCATGGCTGGAGATGGTGCTATCATCATCAACGGACGGATGTGTGGACTTGATTGCATTATGTACAATAGGAAGGCAGTGGTCCAAGAAACGACCCTTGGGGAAGGGCTGTTTAGCCTGCTGTTCCCCACCTGGAAGGATTCATTAACGACACAGATTGTTGTAATGTCGCTAAGGATTATTTTATCTATCTCAAGGTTGGTTCGCAAAGCCATTAGTGCGAATCTTTATCAAAATCATGACTTTCAAAGGTGAGTGACCGGTTCGACAACTACGCCCCCCATTTAAATCCATCAAGTAGGTGCGTGTGCGATCGTATTTGGAGACCTCCCCACACCAGGATTTACCCTTGAAGTAGTATCGATTTGATATCAGGCGAAAGGCCTTTTTTTCTCAAGTGTCGTCTCTGAAATGTTGAGCCCTCCAAATCCATTTCATTCTCAAGATATAAACAAAAAAACATCGTATTATGGTTAACCATCAATATTGGGGCATCTACACGGAGCGCAGATCCAGATGCGATGCGAATCGCCAAAGATCAGTCACAGATCCAGAATTCAGGGAGACCATTTAGAACTCTACACGGCACAGTGAGTGCGAAAGTACAGCGCCCTTTCGAAGCGTAAAGTGTACAAATGCTACGCGTAACCTTGGTGATCGAGGAATTCTTTACGCGTAACTTAAAAGTACGCGATTAAAGTGCAGCGACACTAACCAAGCGTGTACACAGATCTGGATCAAGTTTGGCCGTTGCCCGTGTAGACGCAAACTGGATATGAGATCTGGTTCCGATCTTGATCCGATCTGGATCTGCGCTGCCGTGTAGATTGCCCCATTAGCACAGTAGTGAATAGGGCTTTGCAATGCGCATTATTGCTTCTACCATCAAAACCGCAAGTTTGTTTCCCACGGTACTTGATGGTGCGTATGTGCAAGTGCCAGCCTCTCATATCAATTTGAAAACATAATAGACATAAATCGGAACAAGCACCTTTAAGATTTTGGTATTAGAAGGAAATATTTTTCTTATCACCCCGTTGAAATTTAAAGCCCACGAAATGTTTGCTTTTGATGTTATGAACAAAGCCGTCTGCAATTTTGGTCGACCACATTAATTTATAAACACACTGTCCTATGTGCCGATCAATACACATTTTTGCTTTTACTATCCATCGGTTGTCAGACGGTTTTGGTGGCATGCTTCCATGGAAAAATCATATCGCGACTATGTTCAGGTCCCCCACCTTTAAGGGTAATTATCCAATCACTGATGGAAGATAGAAGTGGGTTGACTGTATATGTAGACGATTTTCGTCTAAAGCCGCGTTGGTTGTCAAAGATTGTTATGTTGAGCAAGGCGTTTGGAAATATGTCTGAGAACAACATGTCCATGATTGCACAGGATAGGCTTATGTTAGCGAGATCGGTCTGTAGTTTGTCCAGGATTCCTCTTAGGCTTTTCACAGAGCTGTGACTAAAGCTTACTCCAGTCTTCAGGGATGATGTCCAAACCGTATGATTGTGAAAATAGGAACTGTATGGCTGGAGCGATTTCGAGAGCTATACGAAAAACATAATGCCTATTTAGCACTTTCACTCGACATTTGTCGGGCAACAAAATTTAAAACTTGTTACGTCATTCTTTCACCAACAGGAAGTTTAATTTTGTCACTTTGACAACTCGCGCCAGAATTTCGTAACACGTGATAACTTTGAACCAATGAAATCGTAAGGATAGATTATTTGCATATTCTCAAGAGCAAATTTAGCACACAACTTGCTTACTGTCATAGGTAACATTCCATACAGCTATATCGCGCTTGTCACCGGTCACATTCAAGAAGAGTATTTTAAACCGAATTCCACCAATACTACATACACTGAACACTACAGATGGGCATTTCCTTTGTGTTTAATCTTTTAATTTGAAGCGGCAATTTTCCTGGTTCTCTTTAGTGGATTATTCAACTTCCGTTAAACCGCCAGGTTTTCCTTGAAAACGTTCTCAAAAAAGTTGTGAGAATGCTGAGTCATGTCACAGTACTCCACATTCTATTACGTTTGTCATCGCTATCAACATTACAGTTTGATCTTCTAATTCTGTAGTGCTAGATTTTACATCTAGAATCTCACATTTTAAACCAAATGCAAGTGTTATTCTCTACAAGACATAAATTATCAGCAGTATGTTTTTTTATCAATCGTAACTGGAAATGCCCTGACTGGTGTCCTGATTTCATGGAAGTTCCTGGTGTACAGATACCGAGAGTCTCCCATAAAAGAGCGTCCTAGCTTCCATAGAGACACACTGAATAAAAGTATGATCTAGTAGACAAGACCAAAGAAACAATGAAGTGGGCAGTATCAAACGTGTACAGTCAGATGGGCGCTAGAACCATCCATTATAAGACTCTAATTCACGACGGCGGTGTTATTGTTCAATTGATCGATATAACCAGATAACAAGAAATGTCTAACTGAACAGGACGGAAAGGTCTCGAGGAAGAAGTGTCCATGCCGCTGCATCGTTTACCATAACTGAAATGCAAGAAAATAAGAATATGTTTCTACAAAGGATTGATAATTCAAGACAAACAAAGACTTCAAGACTTACAAAACAAAAATACAAGACTTACAACAAAACAAAAATAAAATAAAAATAACTGAAATGTAAGGTTTAGGAACATCGTATTTAGTTTCAAACGTTTAGGAACATCATATTTAGTTTAAAACGCAATGTTTTCTTTTTATGAACACGTGCCCCTATTTAGAATTGAGTCAGACTTGAATTTGATATGGACAGCAATGGAGGGCAAACAAAAGTCCATTTAACCTAATTTACCTTCCGTGAAAGGGCCTTATACCCGATTGTGTAATCATAAGAATACTTCAGAACCATCTATTGCTGAAAATAGACGATGTGGTGTGTGGTGATCGATTGTATTCGTTAGTTTTTTGTTGTTGCTGATAACAAATATTACCTGAATTTTCACCACAACAAACATAAACGTTCTACTCAAGTTTTTTTACGTTACAGCTGTTGTAATATTTGACACTTGGGTAAAAAAGAAATTGAAAACCATTAAAATAAACATTTTTTTCAGTTCAAAAATATTTCAAGCCACGTCACTTTTCATAATTGCCAGCAGGGTAAAAGTTAAAGATAACGTGTACTGAATAAAATTAACACCACCAGAATCTCTACAATTTTGGATTCAACGGCAACCCTAAATAGATCACTTTGGTCCGAGTGGCCTATCTATTATGAGGCGTTGTTACTAAAGAAGCTTGTAATTTACGTCGTGATTTGTGATTATTTCTTTCCAGAGGAAATGATTTGACATTAAAATTATGGTTTGATCTTCAGATTTCTCAAATAGTAAGGCCAAATGCCGGATCCGGCAAATTAAATCCACTATGAGCCAGGTTATTGCAGTAAGGCAACGTGCAAGTGGTAAACCTGAGAACAAAACAGTCTTTAAAGTAGGACAATATTTGTGTAAAAATGACGCCATTTATGATGTCATGAAATGGTACAAAAATGACAATTGTAAGGCAACTTTTATTATCCATTTTCACGCCTGACGGTAATATTATTTGTTGATATGATGCAACACTAGCAAATGGGAGATATAATGGGCATTTCACATTGTGGCTTTAAGGTACCTAACAGACAACCAACAATAAAATGTTAAAAAATACCAACCGTTGCGTCTTGCATTTCACCAACTACATCTATTTCACCAGGCGGTGTCTCCCACCTGAGCAGCATCGTGGCAGATTCTCGGAATTTCTTACTTATGGTAACGACCAAAATTGGATTTATTACCACCGTGGCCTTGGCTGTCAATGGAGCTAAGACCGAAAGGACGTTCGGAATACTTCGAGGGTCGCCGAAAGCAGCCCAAAGGTTGATGGCGGCATACGGACTCCAACATAGCAAGAAAAAGGCCACAAGTGCGATTCCCAACTGCATGAATATAAAAGATCAAGGTAGTTTGTGGATAAGTAGTAACATACCTGCATAAGCATGAGTCCGGCTTTTCAACTTTTTATGTGCGTGAAATGTGGATTTCGTTTTTGTTCGACGATTCTTGAACAAAGGAATTCCACATTCCAAGAGCTTCCACGTACAGGTGCACATTTTGCATATTGGGAATGTTTCGATGCAATACGCGAAAAGACTGTACTTACACCTGGAATGTGGAATGTTTGGTCCATGGATTAAACAAAAGAATTTCAGCTGTCGTGTGTAAGTATGCAAATATCGCGTACGGCATCTAAACTTTCATGTTATCTCTAAACGTACCTGATTGGTGTAGATGGTAATGAGGTATTACCAATATCAAAGCCAACAAAAGCTGATCCCAATGCAAGTGGAGGATGATATAACCAAGCGAATATACCGTATTCAATATGACGTCAGCCACCAGACATGTTGGTGGACAAGATGCATACATTCCAGGACTACAATACATTAAGCTGTCAATCGAGCCATGTTTAGCGATTGCACAGGGATCATTGACAGGTGAATGTATTGTAGTACTGGAATGCGTCTATCTTGTCCACCAACATGGCTGGCTATTGAATACGGTCTATATCGAAGTTAACAAACGCTAACCCTAATGTGAGCAGAGGAAAAACTTTCATCACATGTGCTGAGATGTACCGGTTATAAGTTCTCTACTTCTCTCGTCAAACATACTCCCAGTTTATTCCCCCACGCGCAAAAAAATTTCAATTGGTAAATTAGACCGAAAACTAAGCTAACAAAATGCAAGAAACGAGTTATTTTGAATCAATATAAATTTCACGCTCCAAGTATTAACGCAAACAGGCATTTTTGATTGGGTTATAAAATTACACGCAAAAACAAACAAACAGGTTATCGGGTGCCCTTTCAGTCGTATGCCCTATACCCTCAACATTCAAATGAAATGGAAAGTGCCACTTGCATCGGGATGGCCAAGAATTCTTGTTTACGGGGATTGTTGCTATCTTCGGTAGATAAGCGAAAGCGAATTATTCATGAAATTCAGGAGTCGGTCATGCGATCAATTTTAAGATCACCTTCTTATTTGCATTACATGACATTTCCGTGATGACAAAAGCATTTTCTGGATGACCACGATCCCCATTTACTGATAAAAATCCGTTAATCCACTAAAGACATAAATGCACAAATTTGGTCATTCACAAATTCCGTACAAATAATGTGTAGTATATTTAAGGAGAGAGCATGACCCATATTAGTTAGGGTATTTGCATTTGGTGCTGGAGATGCCTCTTCAATCCCCAGGGGATTTTATCAGGTGCTAAAATTCTAAAAGATATGTGTATTTCTAATATCCAAACCGCTGTAAAATTTAGCTTAAAATTTTGAATCGGGTGGTTTTGTTGACATGCCTTAATTCGAAATAGAAAACATGATATGAAAATTCGGACATGTGGACATGCACATGTGGAGTCTGCTGAATTCTTCGTCATGGGTATATGGGGCTAATTTTTAGAGTTTCCGTAACCTGACCCATCTGACCACTTTTTTCTGACACACTTATGAATTCGGAAACCCTTCACGGAATAAAGAACAGGTTTATTCCGTTAAGGTTTCTGAATTCATAAGTGTGTCAGAAAAAAAATTGTGTCAGATGGGTCAGGTTACGGAAACTCCCGTTAATTGTTCTACCTTTGTAATTTCTTTCTGATTAGCCCAATCTGCATTGAGAGCCACGGGATTGTCCTCGTTGGTAGAGGCGGAGTTCATCGCCGATACAGCGTAGAGTATGGTCTTTGCCTTCCAATAGCAAAAGGACATCACCAACAGAGGTAGAATGAAACATCCAATGGTAAGCGACAAAACGTAGGTTATAAAGGAGATGTCGTTATGAAGCCAATTAATGCCACAGCCTGAAATGGAAGAGGAAAATGTTTTGTCATCTCACATTTCATCTATTTTATTTATCATTTTATTTTCAACGAAAATACCATACACGTTGCTTTGGTCGTATTTTTAAATTGAATTGTGAAGAGGTGCTGCGAAAAGTTACAAACGGTAGTCACTAACAAAGGTTTTCAAATGGTATAGATTGAGAACTAAACCAGCTATGGGCCAAAGTAAGCAAAATCTTCTTCTTCTTGCGTATGAGGCAGTAGCTAAACATGTTGTAAGCGTTGGAGCCAACTCACTGTTGATTGGTTAGGGTTTGAGAAATCTTTGTCCACCGGTGGACGAAAGGTAGGGTACTCATTGAGAATGTGATCCTCAGTCTGTGATGGAGAACTACATTGGCAGGCTGGCGATGGCCGAAGCCCCCATCTGTGCATATTGCTATTGAAGCGACCGACTCCTGTGCGAATCCGGTTTAAGGTGACCCATTCCTTGCGCGGGAGATTGCTGCCAGGTAGTAGTTCTGTCTTAGGTGTAATAGAGAGTTGATCTGGTCTTGGGGTATCTAGCCAGGCAGTATTCCATGTCTGTAAGATGTTGAAACTGGAACTGGAGAGTTTAGCAGCGTGTCGGCAGAAAGGTCGGCGAGAGCGCAGTCTCTGTCTACCGAGTTGGTGCGATTCTTTGACAGTGTTATGCAGCAGGTGCTTGTTGTCCAGCAGGGCCTTATTCACTAGTTTATGCGTGTGGTGTTCTCTCCGAAGTACTGCAGGTGCAAATTCTGAGCCCATTAAGCGACATTTCGTGATCCATGGCCTCGTCCCCCGCCCGAATTACCTAAAACAAGATGAGATTTTAAAATCATCTGAACTGTATGTGTGCCTACCTACCTGCTAATTTTATTTTTGCATATTATGTCCGTAAGCGGGGATATTGCAACACATTGACCTAAGGTACGCTTTGATAAAAGCAGATTTCTTTTCATTTAAAAGAAACGGGCAACAGCAATATCATATTATTCACAAACTTATCAGCTGTCGTGTAAGGTTTCAAAAATCAACTATAGCCCAAAGGTCAGTGAAAACTCTTTAAAAAGGTAACTAAACCGTTACATGACGTAAAGCAACTGTTTTTCGTCATTAAATAACCATGAGATGACGTTTAGTAACCTTCTAATACCTAAAACGTTAATTATTTTTTATCCAAGTTCATTTTGGCCGTATTTGGTTGATCCATTTCTGCGGAGTGATGATATAGATAATCAATGAGCTAGATGGCGTTCGTTAAAATAACAAGCTTGAGCGCTTGATGACTTAGTTAACTAGCTCGAGCGGCCTTTAGGCCGCGAGAGCTAAGTTAACCAAGTCATCAAGCGCGAAAGCCTGTTATTTTCACGAACGCCATCATAGCGAATTGATTATATATTATACACTTAGAGTATGATATATAAATAACATTTTAAAACAATTTTTTGGTTAAAACATGCTAAAATTGGATTGATAACGAAATAATTTGTCGCAATTTAATTAACATATTTAAAAACACAACGTTGGCACCCTTGTAACCATCTATTGACGAGCGTTAAGGTAGAAAACGATCCCGAATCAAACTAAAGAGGTTTAATTTAGAAATGTTTCATGTACTTTTCATACCTTATATTAAGGGTATATGGGGATTTATGTGCAATCCGACACCTTCTGAATATTTTATGCAAATGAATCTTGTGTTTTGAAATTTAAACTAATTTTAAAATTTTGAAGAAATTGTGATGCGTTCTCCTGACACCAAAGTGTACAAAGCCCTATAAAGCCATAAAACGTGGTATTTATGATTGAATTACACAATTTGCCTTGTCGTACTGACGGATTTGATTTTTTCTAATGTTTAGAAATAGGTTTTGATAATACTCAAAAATATCTGAAAAATTACCAAGAATTTTCCAAAGCTCATTAATATGTTTAATGCTAATAACATCCAAATCAGGGGGTAAGTTACTTTAAAAAAAAAAAACGTCAGTTTTAGTACAAGCAGTATCATCTAATGAACAAATCTGGCAAATGGCATTTTATTTGAAGGAAACAAAACTGGAGATTATTGTGCATCAAAAATGACGCTTTGGTCCAAAAATAGAAAATGAGAAATAGGCAACAAACAAATAGGTTTTCGGATACTCACGGTCAATTAACATCACCAATGTTCTTGCAGCCGTAAAATACTTTCCCTTAAACCCCCTATGTAAAAAGAGGTTGTATTTGCCTGATTCCCTGGTTGTATAGAACAAAGTGTTTTCCATTTTTTTTTTTGCTGTAAGTTTTTGCAAAACAAAATATCAGTAACTAAGGTCTAAAAACGGTTTACTAAGGAAGAAAACATTATTAAAAAAATCGGTAATAGCATTTTTTGGATTTTCATGGTTGAAATTACTAAAAATGGACAAAACAGAGAAATTGATTTCTTTAAGGAAAAAAAACATTTTTGAGTAGGATCTTTCTAACTTACACCCAAAACCAAAAATGGGTTGTTATGATTGCTCTGGCCGATTAACCTTCCAGTAACTAGAGCGTTAAAGCTTACTGGCTAATGGTTGGTTGATCAGTGATTTTTTAAATCCAAGCAAAGACTGACGAGTGTTTTGGTTTGTCCTTGGAGTAGGATTTGAATGAAAGAAATCAAAACCAAGCCTATACGGGACTAAAGCTTTAAATCCTATTCATCCATACACTCTAGGCACCAGTTGTATTGTTGTTATCCAATTGTTGTTAAGTGCATTATATCCTCCGAATCAGTCTCCAGTAAAGTTATCTGAAGCAGAGAGGACACAAATTATATATACCGGCACGCCAAACAAAGATTCTAGATAACAGGCACGCGAAACACATAGAATCTTGATAATTTGTGCACTCCGTCTTCTGTGACTTCAGACAAAAACCTTCTAGAAACACGGAATGATTGTAAAAACAAGCTTCTGACAACAAGGATAATCAATAGTACAAACAGATTACCCAACCATGTCAATCAGCATGTTAAGGGTTGGTGACAAAGTTTATCCGAAGGTGTGAAATGGCGTGCTTGAGTGAATTTCCAATTCCCCAGGTTTCTCCGGCCTTCTAATAATTTTTTTTTAATGCAATATGAAAAAAAATATGGAGTTGATAAAGTGAGGTTTATGATCAAATTGAAAAAACAACCGAACTTTTTCCAAATGGAAAATTGAAGGAAATTGAATCTGTAACCTATCCTTGAAAAACATATTTAAAAAGAAAATTTAACCAAAAATCTAGTATATTAACCTGAAAATAGGGTAGTGTATAGGAAAAACCGTAGATTTTCAAAAAATTTGTTATTAGGTCGATAATGTTTTTTCGACAAAAGTTTATCATTCATTTCATAATTAAACATGATTGACTGTGAAAAAACCCCATGTTTATCAAAAATATTTCAATAAACTCGTTTTCAAGTAAAAACCTCAGTTTTAAACAAGTTTACTTAAAGAGATATATTTTAAAGCTTAGCAATTAAATTTCAAAATCTTGCCCACTAACTCAAAAAAGCCAATTTAGTTACCTTGTCATTCTAAGTCAAAAATGATCACTGACAACTCAGACAAACTCTTGCAGAAACAGTAGGGTTTTATGAATGGCAACTTTCAGTTCAATATTTATAGCTTTTCTCGATAAAACTAAGTTTCATACACAAAAACAAGTTTTAAACACTAAAACTAAAATTTTCAGGTGAAAACCAAAGCTTTTTTTTCAGTTGTGTCGTTTGTTTGGTTTAAATACTACGAAATTTCGGAAAAAAAATAATTAAAAATTAATTATGACCAAAAAAATAGTGTAACGACGATGAGAAATTTGGCCTGCCATACTTGGCATAAACTATATATAACTTACTGTTGCACCGTAGGGACCCGCACCCATCGAACAGTGGGCGTATAGCGGGGGGGGGGGGGGGCAGGGGAATCTTTCCCCCTCTTGCCCCCCCTGGAAAAAATGATGATTTCGGCACGTGTGTGAATACATATAAAACAACATATGGCGCCACGTATATCTAGTAGACACATGTTCATTATTGCTAACAAATTTTAGGGAGCCGCATAAGGTACCGGACGAATTGTAGATGTATAAAAAATCTAGAAATGACATTGTATGCACGCACGGGGGAGGGTACATTAGTTGCCAACACCCTCCCCCCCTGCCCAACTCTCTTCAAAATTGGGTCAAACCATGGCGAGCGTGCGAGGCGGAAAATTTGGCGCCCCTGATGCTTGCCCCTCTGAAATGTACTGTGCCCCCGTGCCCCCACCCCCCCCCCCGCTCCGAAAAAGAGCTGGTTAGGTTACGCCACTGGCACCGAACCGTGGTCATTCCAAACCCCCAGACACACACATTGTATTTCTGGACATTACGTTTACTTTCATTGACAGGAGTGCGCTACTCGAAAACAACGACTAATTACTGGGACAATAGCTTGTAACATGATCCAGCCTTTTAATTGAGAGGGAGTCATCATGCAGCCATTAGTAGCTTTGTCAAAAACCCTCAATGAGGTGTTTGTTGATACATTATCCTATTTACAATAACGGGATTGAAGTTAGGATTCTGCACCAATCCTTCAACATGCAGTTTATCCGTGTGAGGCTGCCGACCGAATTCATTTGGTGGTGGCACAATATCCATGATTTTTGAACTACCCAATTTTATTAGGTAGTGTTGACATGTGTGTACAATACACACTGTACTACGCCTCTAAGATCGGAACCACTTACTTTAATTGGAGAATCCAACTTATATCCTCTAGCTTTTTACTAACTTGAGAGCAGTATGCTGGCACTATTGTTGTTGGTCTATCAACTCGTGTTTATGCACTTTCGCAAGCTCATAGACCTTATTACCTGGTAAACACACGGGTTTTAAAATGGATGTATAGGGATGGGAACCCATCAACAAACAATAATTCCTACAAACTGAGAATGATCGATACGGGTGATTGAGTTAGAAGGCTAATTGATGGCCGGTGTTTAATTCGTGAAGTTATTTATTTTTTCGAGGGTGAATTTTTCTTAATTTAACACATATTCATATTATTACTTTATTATTTTAACTGTAGTTGCAGCCAAAAGGGATGACGGATATTTAACTGAGCTGCGTACATTATGGGTAAATTGGGTAGAGCATCAGCTTGTGCCCTGTTTGTCGAGAGGGCATTCGGCCTCCTCGACAAAACAGGGCACAAACTGATGCTCAGACCCAATTATCCAACATAATTGCACTTCGCTACGTTAATTATCCAATACCTAACATGTTCTTATATTGATTATTCGTGCAGAAAGTACATGGAGTTATCAGTGGCCCTTAGATTTAGTTACATGTATTTTAGCCATTTGAGTGCCATTGAATAGGGTTGAAGATATGAATGATGCCGTAGCTGTTGTAGTATATTTCTAAATATCTTTATGTGTATTATGTGATGTCGACATTTGTGGAAAAAGCATTTGAATTTCAAATGAAATGACGGTAGGATGGGAGCTTCTGCTAATTTTGATATCAAGAGGTGTAAACTGCATTCGAACTTTTTTTTTTGGGGGGGGGGGGTGAGGAACCTTCTATATTAAACCAGTGTTTGTTCAGATCACATAAAATGTTCATGGGGTAGGTTTTTGTTGTTTGTTTTCATTTTGTCTTCTTGCAATTACCCTTAAGGAATTGCCTTTCTGCATACAAATTTTAAAATGACAGTAGAAAATCAAATCTGAATATCTGATTATATCATAGATATTTGCTGCTGTAAAATAATATCTGTGTCATGTCTATTTATGAGAAAATGTTTGAGAAGAGAATCCAATTTTTAAAGTTCATTTACAGGTTAGCATCATACCGATCTATATGTATACATAACCTACTTTGACATAGTGTGACACCATAGGATTTGTATCTTAAGTTTGCCATCAGTATATATACAGATGCGCCGCTTTATCTAATTGTCACGACATTGTAGTTCTAGAACTATCACACCGTGACCCGCGCGTTCAGTTGTGAACCCAGCTTCCGAGTGTGCATGTTTATTAAAAATAACAGCTCTAGAGCTGTTATTAAAAATAACAAGCTCTATTATCTGTATTAAATAACAGAACACCCCAGTAGCGTCCCTCGAACCCGAATTCGTAGTAGATAACGCACTCGAAAACACTAGTTAATAACAAAAGACGCTAGCACTAGAAGTGTATTTAAAGTAAAGTCATTTTCACAAACACGTAATTGTAATCAATAACGTTGTCACGTGTAACCCAAACCTAATGAAAAACGCTTCACTTAATCATTCATTGCTGTTATAGGTGTAGTACCCAAAACTTCCAACCCGATTAGGGCTGAAATCTCCGGGGCTGATTGACTAACACGCCAAAGTATGAAAAATCAGATGCTCACCCCCCCCCCCCCCCCCGCACGGGCACCAGTGCAAAATTTATAGGGCTTCAAAATCCAAACAAGGGTCATTCAGTAATTATTTTAGATATACGAACGGCAAAAGTTTGACTAGTGTAAAGATCTTGAGAAAAAATTCTTCAGGAGGAGTAAAAATATTTTACTCCTAATTGTCATAAAACGTTATTGGTTTAAAACTTCTACATACAGCAGGCCGGTGAAATGGTCTTATCGTTATGTAATAATCAGGAAATATTACGTAAAATTCATGTGTTTAATTGAACGAAGAAAAGGCTCCCGAAGGACTCGAACCTGTAACTTTAGATTCGTGAATCTTAATACTTACCAACTACAGTCAGTTCCCTATACATCATTTCAAGGTCAAATCATTTAAGCTTATTACTTTACAAAATGAGACTTCCAGCATATCCAAACGATATTACGATATTTTGTTGAGGTCGGATGTTTGAACATTAAAGTGAGCTTAATTGGTTTTGAAAATTACCCTGCAATGGAGTTTGACACTGACCGTCATCGTAACCAGAAATCACATAAAATATTGTACAAGATCTATTATAATGCTAATTGTGCCACAAATGGGCATTGTGCTATTCAGTGGCTACAATCTCACTTTTAAAACCTTTGCACCTCGTCTGATATTTGCCGTGAAAAGTATGTTTAAAATCCATATTTCTCGGACATACTTTGATTTGAGATATTCACGATTGCTGAGATGTTAAAAAATGTTCTTCACGCAAATATTTGATCAATATGACAGTTTATTGTGGGCCTGGGATGTTTTAACATTTATTGTACAGCTATGTAAAATTCGTCAAATATGTTTTGACATTACCCCGCTTTAATATTTGTAAGGAGTTCTGATTCAATGGCTGGTATTCTGAAAGGGAGACTAACTTTAGACCTGGGTTTAAACCAGGGTTAGTCCTACAAGAGAGGGCCTTTTTTTCTTACAACATACTCTAAAAGTGTGCTGTAACGGGTGAGAAAATTCCTCATAGATGGGCCCATCCATGAGGAATTTTCTTACCCGTTACATTTAACTTTCACAGTATTTTGAAAGGAAAAAGGTCCCCTCTTGTAGGACTAACCCTGGTTTAAACCCAGGTCTAAAGTTAGTCTCCCTTTCAGAATACCAGCCTAAATGTAGTAGGCACTATTAGAAAATTAGGAGTTTACCAACACGTTAGCAGTATTACGGTCGCTTACGCTCAAAATGAAAAAAAAATGATTTAAATCATTTGCATATAGTCCATAGGGGAACTGACTGACCAGGGAGCACCAAATTTGCCATTTGGTTGTCATCATTTGTATATCTCAGGCTTTCTTCTATGACATAACATTAATATTGTTGTGTACACGGTACATTAACTTTCGTGTAGTTGTGGATATCTCGAGTAGGGTAGTAACCTTGCCACAGCAAATTTACAACTCAACGTTAAATATTTTTTCCAGTCGCTGAGCTAAAACTGGATGACGTCGTTATACTTCCAACGGAATTTTTACAACAAGCCTTAATAAACGTTTCTTTTTTCCAATTAAAGGAAACCACGTATAACAAATAATATTAAAATGTTACTTTGAATAAAACATACTCTATAAAATAATTATTGACTACATATCGAGTGGTCTCATCGAAAAACAGAATTATATTAACCATAACAATGAATTAAAACCATCTAGGTTGACCATGTGCTATTTAAAATCGCGCTATAGTGTATAACGTGTTATGCGATACGGCCGGCACGTTTGGGTCACACACGCCATAGGAAATACACGTTATAACAGCATCACATGTGAAGTTGTATGACGCTACTGTGCCGTCCGTATCGCATAACACGTATACATATCCCATATACACTAGCGCGAATTTCAAATAACGCATGTTCAGACAAAATGTTTTTATTCATTTTTATGGTTAGTATGATTCTGTTTTTCGATGAAACCGGTCGATATGTAGTCAATAATTATTTTACAGTGTATATTGTATAGAATTATTTGTTATACCGGTTCTCCTTTAACAACATCAATCGTTAAATACACATTTGCAGTGATTAAAATTGATTCAAGCGGCGATAAATAAACATTTTTTTTCCAAAATGGAAACCAATTTGGGTTTGAAATCCCGTTTTAAAAAAAAACATTCTTAAAAAACATAGGAGATATTTATCGACGGTTTAGGGCAAAAAGTCCCCATCAGAAATAGCTGCCAGGGTTTAGATTTGGCAGGGTATAATAACCTTCGATTTAATGACATATGATGGGTAACTGGTTACATTCTTGATACAAATTACAACAATCTATAATCATTATGAATTTAGAACCATACAAAACTGACATTTGTAATCCCATAATTTAACATTAAGGGTCATTTAAAAAGCGACTTAAGATTTTCCCAGAGGACACACCCCCTTGATTTCTAAGAATCGTAGTTGTTTGGGTTTGGGGTTTTTCATATACATAATGCTTGTCCATATAACTGAAATATCTTGGCTCAAATTGTGATGCTCTTCATGAAGAAAATCACAACTTTGTAAAAAAAAATCCGGATCCCGTATTTTTGTTATACACGGTATTCTATGGTAATGTTATACTACACATATTTGTTTACAACATATATCAAAACGAAAACACCTATTCATCTCAAATTGTGGAATTGAGCATTTTAGGTGAATATCTTTAGTTCTAGTTAATTATTTTTAATTAATACACAAAATATATTTCGAAATCTCTGAGGCAGCTAACCGTCGGCTTTAATACGTAACATTGTATGTTTGGCATTGTATTAATGGATATATTATATAGAAAGACTCGCGTAACGTGTGAACTTCATAAATGATCTGCGTATGTGTCAAAAAGGTACATGTCGCTGTTGTTATTTTGTTTTGTCCTTGTGATTCCAGACACTGTGATATTGGTTGTTAATTTATTCTGCTCCAACAAAACACAGAATAAATATATTTATATTGATTTTCCCTATCCCTTTGATAGACATTGCGGAATTTTCTTTCATCATCATCATGGCTTGGTTATTATTATTATTTCAGAGAACTCATAGAGCGCTGTACAACACATAAAACATAGCTTAATAAAACTACAGCAAAAATTACAAAATAATATAAATATTAATTACACCAAAATATAAAGCCATCAAGTTTAAAATAGTTAATTTCAGGGACCGTTTAAAGTTTGTCCTTAGCTATTTTAAATCGGTTAATTTGAACATGATATTTCACAATATGAGTGAAACAAATTCTCTCATTTGTTAGCTATAATTGAGGACAAGATGCAAAAAAAAAAAATGTTAACAAATTTTACAAAAAAAGTGGCGATGATAAAATACGTATAAATTCGGATCCTTTTAAAAATGTTTCGCTTATCCTTTCACAAACCAATTTCGGTCTACCATATTACAGTCTCACAGGGGGTTTACGTACCGGTATCATGAGGTTCAAGGCCATAGCTCGCCCATCCAAATACGGGTAAGATTGCCCAGAGAAAGGCGTAACTCCAGACGGCAAGACCCATAACGCAATAATGCAGGTACTTCAACTGAAGTGCTGGATTGAAAAAAGAAATATTTCGATATATTTATAGAAATATCAAAGCAAGAAACGGCACTTACAATTTCATTATTTTTTTTGCATCGTCAGGTTTTGTCATCGTAACAACAGAACAATATAGATGGAATTATGGTTCTGTGAAGATATTGAATCAATTGAAAGACTACAACATAAGTACTTAAATCCATGGCTGCTTAGTGTCATTTCATTTTCCTTTCCAAGTGATTTGTTGTCAGTTTGAAGAGATAGGCAATGTTTCTTGAAATGCACACGCAGTTTAAATAATTTCTTTAAAACTATATTTAAAAGTATAGTTTTAGCATGAGTGCCATTCATCAATGTTTCCTATAAAACAGCGATCTTGATTAGATAATCATCGTGACTTAATTACTGTACATTGATTTTTGTCACTGAGCTTTCACCGCATGGCACGTTTGGCATACACATTATTTTTGCACCTATCTGGATATTGTATTATATATATATATATATATATATATATATATATATATATATATATATATATATATATATATATATATATATATATATATATATATATATATATATATATATACAAGATCAACTGTTCCCGGTTTATATCTTTTTTCTTGGTATGTGTGTTCCAAATAAAATAATTTTTGACGTTACAAAAAGTATTCCACACAAAATGTATCATAGTTTTTTTTTTAAACAAGTAGACGCTATAAAAGGGCGCGTGGCAGCTAATTGCTCTAAGTGCGTCTTAATACATTCTACTATTATTTATGTCAGTCTCACAGTTGCAATGTCAAAATAAAATGCCCAACGAACTAATCAATGCTTTTCCACTTGCTAATATAAACACGATAAATGCAATTTCAATGATTTTGACCTTAGTTTGCGTGTTTCAATGTAATTTTAAATTATGTTCATAAAGCTCTTCTCATCACTATGGGCTTTGAATAAAGTAAATCTTTAAAAATACACTGACAGTTTGACGTTCAGAAAAAAACATGTCTGAAGCACGCAGTATACGTTGATAACCAAATACTTCGATAGCTAAAACATAAGAAAACCATAACATTTTGGGAACCAGAGAGAGTAAGTCTATGGGCCAGTTTCTGTACGGGCTAATTCGAGTTTGTTGCACCCACCCGGTGATTAATTTTCCAATATATCACCTTGAAGGGAGTGTCCCCCTGACTAGGATTAGGTATGTTTCCACCCCGAAAAGTTGCACATTAGCGCGTACTGCCTATTTCAAATGGCCACCATTGTTTTATGAAAAGCTGCCATTGTATTTTCATTATAGATAGGAATTTTATCCAGGACTAAACGAAATAAAGTTTTACCTTCCTGAAGTGGGCTTAAACATTTAAGTGTCCAAGATGGCCGCCGGTAGGAGGCCTGTTTTGTTAAAAGTACTAAAATGGCCAAATAGATGGGGTAAGAATACGAGTAATATTTTGAGAGCACCAAAAAGAGATTTAATGACATTTGTGCATTGCGGACATGATCAGTAACTCATGATGGCGGCGGTTATACCCGCTCCGGGGGACATAAATCAAGATGAAAAACACCCCTGCACATCTTTTTCGACATAATAAGGACCATAACGAAAATATTGATAACATTTTTCTGCCATTTTCTCTCGTACTTCGGGATAATTGCATACCACTCAACACTAGTTGACACTGGGAAGGAAGCTGATCTAGGCAGTAGAGAGAGAGAGGAGCCTCTGGTACACGTCAGAAACAAAGATAGCACTTGATGTGCTCGAAAGAAACTTAGGTCACCATATTTAAATTTTCCTTCTCCATAAAGACATTATTTGCACTTCTTCATAAGCATATTTTTTATTTTTACTGGGAAAAACCAATGACGTCACTGAGTAGTCCTAGTCCTTAAATACAGTCCACACCCATTAATTATGATTTTATTGTATCAGGTTGATATGAGATGTTGTCTTCCTATGAACTATTATAGAGTCAGTTTAAACTATGCTATATGGCCCAAGTAGTAACCAGCTATAGTAACGGCACTCTCTAGGACAAGTCAATACCCCACTTTAATATTTTTTGTATCTTGGAAATGATTTAGGGCATTATTAGAAAGTGTGGTTTAATAACGTCGAAAAGATGGGTAGGGCTGCTTTTCTTCCTGATTTACGTAAAATCTAAATTCCATAATTTCGTTTTGGAGCTCCCAGGTTCTTATGTTCTAAATGTCTTGAGTGCACCTGCTGGTATACTCGATTCGCGCTGATATAGGAGCTGGAGAAAATTTTTGGGTCATATCTATTCGGTGAAATAGGAAGAAGCATTTTAATCTATCCAAGAAGTCACTTCGATCCCTAACAATAGAAGTGACTTGAAAGGAAAACGGCCAAGTACAAAAATTTATTTTGTTTACTCTATTTTTCTGAATTGAACTTTGTACAATTTAAAGTGACAGGAGATTTTTTTAGGATACGAATTTCTCTCAAATTGCACAGGATTGATTGTAGACCACCTACCGAAGGTTTATTGGACAAACAAGTACAAAAGAAACCAGTATATTAAACCGTGTTTGAACTGGCCTGACATGTAATTGTCCCCATAGAACACAGTGCTTGACTTCTGTCGTGCACGACAGAAACGGACTAAATCATCACATATTACATAAAGACGCGTATTCGGCTTATTCACTCAGGTGAGATCTAATTACCTTAGGAAAGCATTCAAATTGCAAAAACCCGGGTTCGAAAAAAATTGGGGGCGCTTCCTTCTGGAATCTCCTCATGTCTCTTAACTACAATCGATTTATAAATCATTCACATCACTTCACTGTTAAAAACGGTTTGTTTAGGAATTAAACGCCCTCAGATTTATTAAGATATTCTTCACATATCTTCACTGTATCCTCGTAGAGCCATTACTGGAAAAATTGTAGGCATTACTGAGCAATATATACGGTATGCTTATAATGGGATAGGGCCTATGGTCCTTCAAACACTTGTTCCTAAAATTGGACATTGACCAAGTAACTCCCGAATTACTTAAACTGAAGAGTTTTAATTTAGGCAACGTTTTAATACGTGCTTCAACTAAGTTGGACCATCTATGAAGGGGTATTGTAGTAATCGTATTAGTTTAGGTAACGTATATGAAGTACTAATGATGTGATGGCTCCATTACCACTTGTGTGGACAGCGCGAAAACATTGTTAACATATTCAGAATTCAATAGCGCACCTGCCTATACCAAAGCCATGATTGCTTATACAGGTAGTATTCACATTTTAACGTAAGTAATATTTACCAGCGACTCTCTATGTTTTATTACTGGAAATCGTATTGAACGTTAGAGCACACAGTATTATCAATGCACAGCAGTTTATAAGCGTTGCTGCAAATTTGAATTGCTGCGCAGCCCTCACAAACAGCTCTCACCCGTAAAAAAGTACAGGTTGTACCTATATCAGCGCCGGAACGAGTATAGCCACCCTCCAAAATCTCTCAAATAAAATTGGATTTGGTCTGGACAGTGGACGTTAATAACTGGAAAAGGCTTACGTCATCTTTGGGTTGATTTCTCAGCTACCTGCATGATGTTTCTGGAATGTTTGATAACCAGAAAAACAGGCTGGTTTTTGATTTCAAATTTTCCATCACATTGTTGTTTAGTTCAATACTATAACCAAATGGCCACGACAATACTCATATACGCCATTGCAATATTGATTATTGCCACTAAACTGTGACAACTTCAAGAAACTAATCAGCTAGCTCACAAGTGGGTACTCATCCTATTGATCACTATTTGAGGTCTACTGCTGATACAATTGTTATCCAATGACTGTAACACCATAACAATGTGTGGACCTGTAAGCTATACAAGGGGTGAAGCTGCGTTGGAAAGTCTAACACAGGCACATCAGGTAGACTTAGTCAAGGTGACTGGAGTGTGATCAAGTCCCTTGGCCTGAATGCCCCAAAAACCTAAAAAGAAGAGGAAAAAGAAACTAAACTTCCTCATGTTATGAATCCTCTAAAGAAGCTGGTGTCTGTAACCTGGCAGTCTGGAATGCCAACAGTCAATGAACAAACCAGACTGTGATATTTGGTGACTAAGCCTTTGGAGATTCATGGACTTGTGATCACAGAGTCATGGCTTAGAGGACGGATGATAGCCCCGATTGACACACTTTTGCTGAGGTAATGAATACCTTTGTGGTTATCGTATCCATTCTCTCCCACGTTTCTTGGTAAAAGAGGTGGAGGCATCTGCGTCATCCTCCATGATGGCTTTGTGACCCACGAGAAACCCATAGTTATCCATCCTTTGAATGTTTTGAACTCAATTAGATCCGGTAGACAACATCCATTGAGGTTGATCGCTTATCGTCCCCAACACGGGCTTCTAATAATCTCACTGTATCAATGTTTTTCAAGGACTTTCACATTCTGAGGCACTGTGGCTCGTGATATGACGCCCACATCATCTGTGGTGATTTCAACTTCCACATGGACATGACTACGGTTAAATGACTGTAAAAACTCACTGACATCCTGGTTCAGCCGGTCTTGTCCAGCTTGTTTCCGAACCAAACCGATATCGGCGGGCACACGTTAGATTTGTCATCACAAATGAGATACAATAACTGTATCATGCGTGGCCTGCGATGTTAGTTACACTCTTCCTTCAGATCATGCTGTTGTCAGATCAATGTTAATTATAATCGCCATCCGCCAGACGAATCAGATCAAAGCTGAGCAAAGATCGTGAAAATAAATTTAGATTTGTTCTTGATGATATTGTAAGTACCTTATTGCCACCCACCAAGCCATGTAATGATTTGGATTCTTGTGTTCAATAATATAATACTGTGCTTCGTGGGGTCCTAGACCAGCATGCCCCCGAAATAATTCGTAGAATCGTTTCTAGACCAAGTTCACCATGCGTACAATGAAGATCTGCATGTACTAAAAACTGGTGGGTAAACGTGCTGCCTGAGCGAAATGAGGAGTCTGGTTCTGTCTGTCCCCAAAGCAATTATGATGTGGAAAAAGTAAAGAGTACAAAACTGCTCTGAAACTGCTAAAAAGTCTTATCACCAAGCAAAGATCATTGCTGGTTAATGTGATATAACAACAGCATTTCGGCATCATTGACAACGCTATCTGCCAATAGGGCCAATGCAAGTCCTGCCGGACACATCAATTCTACACAGTTGCTTGATAAGGAGTTTGTTGAATTTTTGATAAAAGATCCGCGGGTATTCGTTTGGCTGTGGACCCGGTAGTACTCCACAAAACTGCTGCCTTGGGTGCCAGAAAAGGAAATGCAGTAGTTCCTTAAACCCACTTTGTTTCCCACTCTCTGAAGATGACTTCGGGAAAGTCATCAACAGGCTCTAAAATGAAGTCCTGTACTCCCTCGACCCTCTTCCTGCTTGCCTGATGACAGACACTCTAGGTACTGCCTCCTACCATAATACTACCATTGTCAACATGTCCCTTACTGGGTTGGTGGGGTACCTTTCCTTCAGCCTTAAAGTCTGCTCTTATCATTAGATCTGAAAAAAACTAATCTAGGACCCAAATGTGATGAAAAAAAAAAAACTACAGGCCTATACCAACTTGGCTTTTCTGGGTAAGACAATAGAGCGTTGTGCTATTGAAGCAATGTGTTGTTATGTTAGACAGAAACAAATATTGCCTCCCTCCAGTCTGCTTATAGACAATATTACAGCCATAGAAGAAAACTGCACTTACCCGTTTCAAGGACTTGCTCATTAGATTAGACAAGATGGTGGTGTTGAGGATCATACTTATTCTCTTAGATTGACAGCAGGCCTTCGACACCATAGATCATGGATTTTATTGATCGTCTGCGTGTCCGCTATGTGTTGAAGGCTCTGCCGTATCTGGTTTTCATCATATTTGAAAACCGTAGTCAATAGGGTTGTTATTGGTGACATTAGCAGTGATCCTGTCAAGCTTGATTATGGTATGCCCCCGGGGTCAGTAAGTGGTCCAATTACTTTTGTCATCTACACGGCACCCCTGGAGGATATCCCCAAAAAGCTATGGTGGTCTCATGTATAACATATGCGGAGGATGATACACAGTTTGTTATATCAGGGGGTCTCAATGCCGGCAGTCACCAAATTACAATTGATAAGATTCAGGGAGTTGTATAAAGATATCAAGATTGGATGGAGGAGTAAACTTTCTTGTCTTAATGACAATAAAGGACTGAGGTCAACATTAACATCTAGTTCTCCAAGTCATATCAAATACCTTCCATCATGCTGGTAATTCCATCATGAAACAAGCCTCAAGTGTTCGTGATCTAGAGCTACTTTGTGAAGCATCTGTGTATGGAGGAACCAAGTAATAGCATGCCGTAGGCGCTACCTGACTTAAGAAGATTGGCCAACTGCGCAAATTTCTTGATCAAAAATCCACGCAGACACTTGTTCAGGCGGTTTCATACGCAGGCTGACACTGTAACAGCCTCTCTATGGACCTCCCACAGAAAGTCATTCCAAAAACTCACAAGAATGACAAAACATGGCTGCCTAGGAGTGAATCACTCTCACTAAGAATTTGACCAATTACCCCTGTTTTGCTTGACAAGCTCCCCATTGGTGTACTAGTGGACCTCAGGGTCTATTTAAAAATTCTTCTCCTTACATATTATAAGACATTTCATGGCATTGCCCCATCTATTGGTCTGAGATGATTGCTCCCTATATTCCACCTCGCAGTCTTCGAGCAGGTCAGTCTTCAGATCTGAAAGCCATTTACAAACAGTCCGTTCCCGTACTAAGACCTATGGGGATCGGGCTTTTGCTGTAGCTGCCCCGAGGCTATGGAACGCCCTTCCAGATCACATCCAACATGCTTCCAGTGTCTCCCAGTTTAAGAGCCTGCTAAAGACACATCTCTTTAAAGATGCATATCAATGACTTTGTTTTTCACCTTCTTTGATCATTTTTTGCCCACTTGTGTTGCATTGCTTTGCTGTTCTATTCATACAGTTATTTTTCATATAACTTATTCTTGCTTTGTATTCTTCAGCGCATCGTGACAATCTTATTGTGTTTTGCGCTTTATAAATTTGGATTATTATTATTATTATTTCAAAAATTTGCCATTTTAAGTTCATTTAGCAAAATTGCCTTCTTGCGGCGGCAATCTTGGACGCCTAGATGTTTAAGCCCCCTTCAGGCAGTGAAAAACTTGGTTTCGGCAATCTTGGACGCCTAGATGTTTAAGCCCCCTTCAGGCAGTGAAAAACTTGGTTTCGTGTAGTCGTCGATAAAATTTCTATCTAAAGGAAATTATAATGGCGGTTTTACATAAAACATTGTCGGCCATTTTAAATGGGCAGGACACGCTTAAGTGCAGCTTTTCGGGGAGGAAACATACCTAATCCTAGTCAGGGGGACATCCCCTTCAAGGTGATATATGTGAAATTAATCACTAATTGGGTGCAACGAACGGAAAATCTGATGATGGCAGCTTATGGGCTATTCGCCTTTTTGGTGGTATATGAATATATTTCCACATTTAGGGGCGTACTTTGTCATTATTTTTATTATTTTTGGAGGGCTCGTTTTGCTAGAGAAATGGGCCCATATGTTACATCGATGGAGTCAAATTAGTCCAGGACCTGCTTAGAACCCCGCTTATAATTCATCCGCAAGAGATTCTGAGACTTGATTTGAGTGGTTGGACCATTTACCTTTAAGAATCACACAGGTGCTTTTTCGAAACCGGCTGCGAATTCCGAAAATCCAAGATGGCCGCCGGTAGCCATTTTAAAAATATAAATTTTAATTTTGATACCTAAAAGTATGTGTAATACCTCGTTTTAGGGCTTTTGGGGTGCTGGGAATTCATTTCTGACATCGTTTTTATCATAAGAGGTCCATGTTACATGGTATGGATTTGGAATTCCAAGATGGCCGCCGGCAGTCATATGAAAAGTACACATTTTGAATGACTTAACCTAGTATTATGTTTAATACATCATTTATGGGGTTTTTAGGTGCTGGGAATTCATTTCTGACATCATTTTTATCATTAGAAGTCCATGTTACATGGATTTGGAATTCCAAGATGCCCGCCGGCTGTCATATGTAAAGTACACATTTTGAAAGATTCATCCTAGAATTATGTGTAATACCTCGTTCCAGATGGTTGTAGATGCAGGAAATCCATATTTGACACCATTTTTATGAGTAGAGAACCAAAGTTAGGGTAAAGGAATTCAATGAGACCATTTATAACAATGCTAGACCATTTAGTTGTTGCAGCCATCTTGAATTTCAAAATGGCCGCCACAATTAACTACTTTTGCCTATATCTTGGTCCCTGAGATTCGTAGAGGCAAAATTCTGGTGTCTGACTACACCCATGTTTTTAGGGTCAAGGAATTCAATGACACCATTGATAACAATGCTGGACCATACATGTGCGGCAGCAATCTTGAATTTCAAAATGGCCGCCAAGAAAAATGGATTATATTACATACATTCGCCTTTGATAAAGGTAGAAGCATGATTCTGGTGTCTATACCCATGTTTACAAGGTCAAGGAATCCAAAAAGATCAAAGGTAACTTTACTGTGTTTTTTTTTTGTTTTTTTTGTGGCAGCCATTGGTTATTTGGTTGAACTATTATTTGGAGATAGGACCCGGGGAGATAGGAGCACCAAGTATAGAAATATAGTGTCAGAATTGAACAAAAGCCATTCATTTGGTACATGTGATGTGAGTTGATGGATTTAGAAGAGACATTTAGACATATAGTTGGTAATGAACAAATGTGGTGGTGACAGAGTTGGCAGTGTCGTTGGTAATGACATAGTTGGTGGTGACACTTGTATTTACCAATGTTTCTTGAAAGGCATCTATGCCGTAAGTTGACAATATCGATAGTGCACACTTATTTAGTCCGTATGTACACTAGATCTGGCGTAAGTTGAGATTTTAAGTGACATGGTTGGCTGATGGTGTCATAAATGTCATAATTGAAAGTGACATAGTTGATGGTATCATAATTGGTAGTGATATTGGCAGTGATATTGGCAGTGATATTGGCAGTGATATTGGCAGTGACATTTTAATGTACTTTAATGTGTTTGATACTTATAAATTAGAACTAGGAGTATTTATGTACAAACATTACACAATGCAACTTCCTGAGAACTTTAGCATGTACTTTATTAAACACATGCTCATGATTATAGTATCCCCAAACTT
>JAMKCH010072726.1:0-14297 GCA_023653785.1 Ophioderma brevispina | reverse complement strand
GCCTTCTAATCTCGCCTTCTAACCTCGCATCTCGCCTTCAAGGCTCGCATCTCTCCTTATCTCGCCCTTGCATCTCCCCAAAAAACTTGTATCTCGCCTTCGCATCTCGCCTGACACACGAGGGCAAGTTACGAGATGCGAAGACGAGATACGAGCACGAGAAGTGAGGGCGAGATACGAAATGCGAAGGCGAGATACAAGTTTTCGGGCGAGATGCGAGCCTCGAAGGCGAGATACGAGATACTAATAAAGCTTCATATTTATGTCCCACTACATCTAAGCTTTGACAGCTTTGGTAGTTAGTATGGACCCTCTATATCAATGCAAGGTAGTGGTATCAAATTGTGGTGTCACTTTTTCACGGGGGGTCAAACTTTTAAAATACTCCAATCATGTTGAATTGTATGCCATATTGTTCGTCTAGTCATAAGGATTCCAAAAATGTATAGTTTGTATCATCTATGCCCATTGGTTTATGAGTTATTGGATAAAAATGGCTAAAATTGTAAAAAAAGGTCAATTTCCATTTGTACAGGGGTCAAAATCAGAAGTTGCTCCAATTTTAATAAAAAATGAAACAAATTGTTCATCTTACTTAATGAGTCAAAATAAGAAATAGTTTGTAGCATCTGCAATGCATAGTTACCATATTATGTAAAAAAATAGGTCACGGGGCAACATAATCCAATTGGCATTGACCTTCTTTGACCTTTATCTCGGTAAGTAAACATTTAACATAACCAAAAGTATACTTTTTGGGAGTCCTCTTTCCTCAGGCAATAATTTGCAAGTATTTCAAATAATTAGAATCAGAGTAACTTTCAGGACCCCTGTACAAATTGAGATTGACTTTTTTGCCATTTTAGTCATTTTTACCCTTAACTCCAAAACTAATAGTCGTAAGTGGTACAAACTATATATTTTTGGAATCCTTATATGACTAGACGGACAATATGAAAAATGTTTCAACATGCTTGGAGTAGTTTAAAAGTTCGACCCCTGTGTAACCTTAAATTGGCCTCTATTGAAAAAGTGACACCACAGTTTGAGACCACTAACTACATGTATCCTACATTGACATAGAGGGTCCATACTAACAATTAAAGATGTTAAACCTTAGATGTAGTCGGGCATGAACGAACTTCTTAAATAAGGTCCCTATGATATTCTTGCAGGACAGGACAGTTCATTGTTCCTCTGAAAACAGGGAAATTAACCCTATCTGGAATAGCTGTAATGCTTACTCTAATGTCTGTTCCATTCCTATGGTGTCTCAGAAGAACTTGGCACGCCTCCAGAAATTGCCGAATGAGTAGCGGCCTTATGCAAGAAGACCTCAGTGCATGCACAATTCCCACTTGTTCTGGAATTACATCGCTATATGTTTCTACTGAATAAAATTTTGTACGCTTGTGCATACATATAAGGTCTGAAATCTTCCACCCAGCCTACCTCTATCCGTTGAGGTCAGGACATTCCCCAGCGATTCTCTCCGGTCCATAGATGCGGTGAGTGTCTCGGGTCCCACGGCGTGTGTTCGGAGTTTTGGAGACCGGGCTTTTCATCATTGGCCCTCGTCTCTGAAACTCTTCCCCCTGCCATCAAGAGAGATAATCAATCATGTATTTCAAAAAAAGCTTCTTAAACACCACCTTTTCACCAACATCTAGCCTAGTGTTGTTTTTCTTCCTTCCTTCTTGCCGATAGTATCCTTGGTAAAGTAGGCGCTTTAGTTAGTTCTTGTATATTACTGCCCCGCATCTTCAGATGACACCATTAACGGTCTTAGGATCATGAGATCCTGAGCACTTATCCATTACGCCACACGTTCTTAATTTTTTTTAAAAAGAAAAAAATAAAAAACTTAAAAAAAGCAAAAAATAAAAAAAATAAAATATTGGGAAAAAATGTGACAGAAAAAAAAAGACGTACGTACCAAAATCAGATTACTTATCATACTGAAAGTAACGAGATCCATGTGTTCAGGCACATGAACATATTCTGTGATAATGAGTACAGTAAAAACAATGTCCTTTTAGGATGATTATTAAAAGTTGTCCCCATTGACAGGATGAACAACCATTTTCATGGGAAATGATTTAAATTCATATCCTGATTTCAGGAAGTATGCAGAATCCTAGGTGAAATTTGTGACTTTCAAAAAAATTATTAATGGTCCACAATGTAATTCCCATATTAAAAATACTGTTCCTCGGACAGCTGTGTGCGCCTGCGTCCGGTTAGTGAATGATAGGCTTCACATGACATTTGACCTTGTCTATGTGACCTATGAATCAAGTTTGTTCCAATTGAACTGCAAACTTTTCAATGAGGTCAATTTTACATTTTAGCTATTTTACAACTTGAACCTCACAGACCTTTGACCTTGGTATGTGACCTTTGACCACATCAAAATAGTGGGGGATGCCATGTTGACTGGACCCAAGTTTGGTTTAACTCAATCAAAGTATGAGGATATACAGCCAAATGTTAACCCTTATACACAACAGACATAAAAATACAGACATCAACAACAGACTAACAACATGTAGCGGAGAGCGGACGAGCCTTGAAAAGTGCTCGAGTTACCCCTCCCCACCGTACACACACACACCCCTTTATTTTATAGGATAAATATATAAAGAGTTAAGAAAGGAGGATGGTTTGTGGTTGAGCAAGATTTGGTGGCAGGGATGTTCTATGCCGGAATATATATGAAATTTGGGCTGCAAGTTAAGAAATAAATAAAATTTTTTTAAGGTAAAAATATTACAATCTTATTTTTATGGTATCCGTTTTGTTATGTGATATAGGTTTTATTACTTGCATAAAGGGTTCAGGTAGATAGTTGTGGGTGACATGTGATAAAAAAGATTTTTTTTAGGGAAAAAAGGTGATTTGTGGGGGGTCTAAAATTCTAGACCTTTATATATTGTATTAAAACCGAAATCTATAATATAAATGTCAGAGATTGATAGTATTCACGATGAAAAAAGTTTGTTTTTTAAAAAATAATAAATCATTGGATATTCTTAAGATTTTTAGCTCAAAAACGTGATTTTTGACACAAAACAATACCTGCTACCAAAGTTTTGACCACAAAACAATCATTTTTGTAATTATTTCTTACTATCTTTCGAATAAGAAGTGGTTGCGTTGTGTGTACCGAGGGGAGGGGTTGTTGACAACAGCAGTCCAGAACCGCTCCACTTGTGCGACAAAGTGATCCCTATGTGTCTCTGCCTTCGGGCCGGCGACACAAAAAGGTGTCGCACCCAAAGTAGTGCTTGTGAATTTGAATTTTGTGGCAAATGAAAACCCAGGAGAACACGAGTTTTTGTCATGCATCAAATAGTCATCAAATATTGTTCCTACCATTGTCACAACCACGCACATGAATTAATGCATTAAGGTTCCTCATTGCAGTTACAACTTGGCATCGCACAAGTAATATATGACCATATTTTTTATTCCAAACTCTCTTTTAGCGCACGAAAGTTTAAGTGCTTTTTTGATGCAACAAAAGATGGAGTTCATCAATACACTGCAAACTCTTCTGATGACAGTCAATCGCAGTTGTAGCAACAGCCACTTCGAAGTAATATAAACAGCTGGAAAGTTAACAAACACCTCCTGCAAGGTTTGCTACTCATGTGGTTTGTAAAATCCAGCTGTTTAAGGGCCCATTATTATAACAAGAAAGAATATAAAGAAATAGCAATGATATCAAAAAAACAGTGATACAAAACTGATTTGGTATGTTTCACTGGCTTCACCCTGTGAAAATTACACACTTTCAATGTGGGAAATATTTTGACCTTAACTGTAGCTTATTTTGGTATAGATCTTATAGGGTATAAGGCAATTAAAGGGTGCTAATACAAGCAATTCATGCTCTTGTAGTGCCAATTGAAGGCTTTAAAGTAGTTTACAAGATCTCTGTGACTGTGTACATGGACAATAGAGGATGCTATACACAACAATTCATGACTTTTGAAGGCCCAAATGAAGGCTTTAAAGGGTTGTTCCGATTTATGTCTATTTTGTTCTCTATCTTGATATGAGAACTAGGGGAACGCACATGCACAGGTTCGGCCTGATCATTTATTGCATTCATCCGCCATTTTGGATTTTTGACATTTTCCTAGATTTTGGGATTTTGAGCCAAGACAAATTTTTTCTTCAATTTTGTGGAGACTTAGTAATCACTTATCAATGATATTTCATATAAAACATGCTAATGGTTTGGCTTCCACGTAATTTCTTCTGGTGACTATTTTTTGTAAGCCCTGAAAAAAAATACGATCACCCGGCCGCATCTTGGAGGTGTTCAGCCAAATTTGACATTAATTTGCAGTTTTGTTGTATTTGAAGCCATGGACGAACTTTTCTTAAAATTTTAAGGCTTCCGAGTAATTCCATGACAAATTATCTTTAATATAATATAATTAAATGCTTGTCTTCGACTTAGTTATCATTTTGGAACTAAATGATCGAGCCGTCTATGTACACGAAACACGTGATACCGCCCCATCAAGTAGTGGGAAACAAACTGAGCAGTTTGATGGTATGAAGCAAGAATGTCAATTTCCAAGCCCTATTCAATATCTGTGCTAATTATTGAGGTTAACCATTAAAACTGTTTTTTTGTTTAGATTCTTGGGAATGAAATGGATTTGAGGGCTCCCAAATTTCAGAAGAACAATGAGAAAAAATACTGGCTTCATCTGATATCAAATCGATACTACTTCCGAGGTAACTACGGGGGTCCCAAAGACGATTCGGAACATGCACTTTACGATGTGTTTACATAGACTCTGTGGACATGGGCGCAATAGAGGGTGCGAATAACAAGCAATTCATGACCTTTGTAAGCATACCAAATGAAGGTTTAAAAGGCTAGTTTAGATCTCTATATGATGGGCCAATAAAGGGTTGCTGATAATCCCATGCAGTTCTGGACTTTGTAGGCCTCTATTGTCAAAATTCACAAACCATTACATTTTTATTTTGCACAGACGATAGCCCCTGTAGGGCCCATACATTATCAGTCATCAGAATTATATCAACCGGTGTAAAATTGTTCAAAAAATAAACAAATTAGATTGTGTTTTAATTTATTAAGAACAATGATATATAATGTGCACGAATCGGTTGTGTTTGGGTCATCGGAACCAACATGTAGCCAATATCACAGAACAGCAAAATCAAATGCAGTTTGTCTTATCTACCTTGATCATGTTGGGTGCTTGCAATATAGATTAAGGTTGGCCAAGGTTGTCTGATCGGGGATAGAGTTAAAGAGTGGGTGACCGAAGCCAACAACCTTTTGTCCTCCACGTTACTCCATCAAATAGTGATATTTTGATGTCAGAAGAAAGTTCAAATTTTTCTCACTTCCCCAGTGAATGTAAGGCTCAGAAAATGTTTCCTTTTGATGTTATCAACAAAAAGGCTCCAATGTGGTGATCACATATTAACACACTGTCCCCTATGGGTCAATTTAGTAACACATTTTACTTCTACTATCCAAAAGGATGGACCAATTTAAACACAAACATTTAATCAGACGTTTTAGGTGATATGCTTGATGTGGGGGAGAAAAAATGAAAAACAGACCATGATCGGGTCGCCCACTTAATGAACAATGAAGGAAATTATTCAATTAGTTCTAATTTATACAGCTTGTGTCAGGTCAGGGTTCCTTTGAGGGCTGCCTACTGGTATCCTGAAACCGGTACTCCCTGTCCCAGGGATGAGTTTCGGCGGCTAAACCGTCACCCCCCACCCCCCCATTGGGTTCTAAGGAAATCTGATGAGAGGGTAGTGTTACCCGGGTAGAATGAAAAGAAGATCTACTTACAAGGGCGTCAGCTCTGGCAGCCACCCAGCAGATGTCTGCTTGCATGATGGGCGTGGTGCCAAATGCTAGGCCACTGCCGAAAACTGTGATTGCCGTCAGGAAGGGCATCCGGTTAATTATCTCTTGCTCCAACAAATCCTCACACAGAAGTTATTGATGAGTGAGGTGTATCCGGCCACCCCGTTAGCGGGGACAGAACTTGGATTTAAAAATGTGGTTTAACTAATAAACTATCTCTAACTAAGTCTGCATTCTGAAGTGTGGCATGGCTAGTAATAACCCACTTTATTGGTTCACAGTGTAATGAATGCAATCAATCAGCCAGTGTAACCACTGAATGGTGACAGACTGTAACGACACAGCACAACCAGACACAAAAGTCCAGTTAAATCCAGCATTAAAGAAATCCAGGGCCATTATTGTCCAAATGCTGTGGTCAATGTCAGTCATCAGTAACGTCCATAAACCAAATTTCTGGTCTGATTCGCTTGATTCCTCTATAGTGGTGATGTTAGGTGATGCCTGTGAATCTTGGTTTATCATGGTTCCCTGTCAAGAACAATAAGCACAAGAAGATAAGCTATTAGTTATACTGTATTGCAGGCAATGCAGAAAGATGTCACAATCGGCATCTTCACAACACCATTAGATTATTTGTAAAAGCGCGCCATCTTAATATAATTAACCTTGCTTGGGTCACTTGTATAGCGCTATAACAAAGCACTTACAGAAAGGCAACCAGCTGGGCCCTTGGCATAAACTCTCAATTGCATTCATCTCAGATTTGCTCAGAATTTTTAGACTTACTAAAATTGTGTTGCAAATTCAGATCAAAGTCTATTAGCGAAATGTCAGTGGTAGTTATGACATTCATCTTTAGTGCCTCTTGATGGTGATAATATCACAAGGCAAAATCCACACTCTTCAGAAACATTTCCCACCCCATGACATTGTTTCCAGTATACCATTTTGCTAGTTCCAATTTATGTATATTTTCCATACACTTACAATGGGCTTCGGAACCTCTTGTCACGGCGCATTGCTCGTTTCCGGGTTTCCCCTGATTGGACATGCACAACCCTGTGCAGTAAATGGTTGGAATAGACAACAGATGACTGACTTATTCATGGGGTGATGTTGTAATTAGCCAGTGCATCGATTTGTTTGTGATTTGAGGATTCGTTCCACAGTTCTATTGGGTGTATCCGCATAGAGTAGCGGTGCGGCATGGTCAAAACTAGACTCCTATATTTATGTTGAGTGTCGGTAAGTTGTTGGAGGGGCAATATCTAACCTTTCCCCAGAGGGTGGCCAGTAGTCCAGCCCACAATGCACCGGTTTGGGAAATTTCACTTCATAAGGTATGTGATCTCACAAAAATACCTATTTTTAACCCAAACCCCGACTTTTATACTCATTTAGCCCATTTTTCAACATGATCATGAAATGGCTTGTGGTTCTAAAACTTCGTGAACACTTATTCCCAAAGTACTGGACATGGTTCGTACAGCCATGTTAGACCACATTGCAATGCATTGTGGGATTCATCAAAACAACCCATTATCTTTCATTTGAGATGACCAAGAATGAACTTATTATCTCCACTGGGAATTGAACCCAGGCCTACCACGTCAATGCTATATACACAAGCAACTTACCACCATGAGCAACCATACAAAGATAAATCAAGGATAAGGATAAAGTAAACCATTTACAATCCCAATTGAAGGATGCGACTAAAAAAAATATGAGCAGCACTAATTCTCGGGCCAATGATATTGTTTTTCCGAAGTCCTGTTACTGTAAAAATAAATCTGTGTACGAACCTATGTCAGAGTAAATATACAGTCAGATACCTACAATGTCAAGTCAGTACCACCAATTGTCCACTGTCTATGGTATTTCAAGTCCCAATCAATGTTTTTTTGAAAAACTACTCTAAGCTTTCTATATTACTGTAACACTTGCCCACATTCAAGCTAATCCATGCAGATGCAACAGACAAGATTCACAAAATTTCCTCAGCTAATTAGTTTGTAAAAACAGATTTCCCTTTTAAATTTCTTTTTACCCCTGACGACTTCTCCAATGATCTGGCCAGTATGCGGTATGATGATGTAGGCGTGCTCTGGGTGCTAACGATATTGCTGATAGGGTGTTCGGTGAGTAAGGCCCTCTTAGGATATGCCGACGACAAACTAATGGTGCGCTAGTTGACGGTTGGCTGCTTGTACTGGTGGATGCTGGGAGTGTAGATTGGGATTGCTTGCCTGTAGCACCTACCAAATGGATTACATAAATGATTCACTATAGTTTGGCACAAATTACACAAGCCGATTCTTACCTCAAGTGTACTCTCTGGGACCTACAGATAAGGAACTTGTAAAGTCTCCTTAAGGCTAGAAATTCGGCAGTATGCCACTTGAGTAAGTGTACTCTGGGGGACCCTACAGCTAAGAACTTGTTAAGATACTTAATTATAACCATTTGGCAGTATGCAGGCAGAACCATATCAGCGTAAAGCAAGTAAATTTAAAGGTATGCCTCCAGAACGGCGGGGAAAATTTATGGGAAAGAAATGTTATTTTAGATAGAGGGAGAAACCTGAGGAGACGGGTATGACATCGCCCTAAAACCAAAATCACAAATAGATACTAAATCAAGTTGAAACGAACCTGGAATGCATTGGTGAGGGTTAATGCATCAACAGTGACACCAGACCACCCTGCCTGTTACCGGGTGAACAGTACCTACACAGTCGACTCTAAAATGCCGCCAGGTGACTGACAGGCACACAGGCTGATACCCTGTAGTTGCCTTCACAAGACTTGAGCATTAAAGACTCTGGTGGTTTTAGCTACAGTAGAGCCCTGCGGGGACAAGATTTTTTTCACCCGAGCCGGACTACCGTTGCATCGCTCCCCGACCCCGCCCCGACCCGATAATTTAAGGGAAAACCCGCCCGACCCGGACCCGCTAGCTTTTTTCATGGACAGACGCCTCTTTATAGAAAGGACCGGATGATCACGTCAATTCCCTGGTAGAGCGGTCTGTGTGAACTGTGAAGTTTGTGAACTTTAACACATGAATTTTCCGATTCAAATTGACGTGGGTGTTACCGCGTTCTTGGTATTACGTTATGTTAAAAAACTTGTGTCATGCCATTCTTGGTCAATTATGCCTTTTCCGAAATCCGAAGTATAATAAGTGACAAAAATCTTGTTGTACATGTTAGGACTATATCGATGAAGGCGAAATGTGAGGTGACGGATGACACCTTATTCGTGTTTCATATGAAAAATTAAAACAAGGGCAGTTGTCGTGAAGGGACGCACTATATAATCCCATCTCCTCCCCCCCCACATGATCACGCGATATTTGAATTGGTCGGGACGAGTGCGCCGTCGGGGGGGGGGGTCTCACATCGATGAAGTATCGGGTATGTGCCGCCATAAGACCCTTATTTTCAGGTTCTTTTCGGTTCCCAGGACCCCATTTTTAGGACCATTTAGTTCCAGAAAACCTTGAAAAATCCGACCATGATGGGGTCGCCCACCTTTAAAATGAACCCTGAAGGCACTTATTTCAAATATTTTCTAATTTATAAGCTTGTGTCAGGTCAGGTTTCCTTTGAGGGCCTGCTACTGACTGGTACCTGATAACCGGTACTACTACCTGCCCCAGGGCTGAGTTGTCGCCGGCTAAACCTCGACCAACACCCCCCCAACCCCCCCCATTGGGTTTTCTAAGGAAATCTGATGAGAAGGTAGCTGGTTACCACGGTAGAATGACAAAGAAGATCTACTCCCTACAAGGCGTCAGCTCTGTCAAGCCCCCAGCAGAATTCTGCCTGCATGATGGGCGTGGTTCCCAAAGCTAGGCCCCCTGCCGAAAACTGTGATGAACGTCCAGGAAGGGCATCCGGTCATTATCTTTTGCTCCAACAAATCCTCACACCGCAGTATTGCTGATTGGGGTTTGGGGTATCCATCCGGCCACCCCCGTTAGCGGGGACGAACCTGGATTTAAAACTTTTGGGTTTAACTAACTACTTCTCCGATACTAAGTCTGCCATCTTGAAGTGTGGCATGGCCTATAATAACCACTTATTGGTTCACAGTGTCTGATGCAATCAAAATCGCCAGCAACCACTGAATGGTTAATACTGTAAACGAACAGCACAAACCCATGACACAAAAGTCCAGTAAATCCAGCATTAAAGAAATCCAGGCCATTATTGTCGCAAATCTGCTGGTCAATGTCGTCATTCAGGTAAGTCCCTAACCAAATCTTCTGGTCCTGCGTCGCTGATTCCCTATCTGATTTTAGGTATGCCTAGGAAATGCTTGGTTTTATCTATTGGTTCCCTCCCTGCAAAGAAATAAGCACAAGAAGATAAGCTATTAGTTTATCCCTGTATTCATGCATGCAGAAATATGCACATCGAGCTTCTTTCATACCACACCATAATATATAAATTGAAAAGCGCGCCACTGCTTAATATAATTAACCTTGGTTGGTTCACTTATATCGCGCTATCCCAAACAGTCCAGACGGTCAAACATCTTGGCCCTGGCCAAAATCTCAATTGCACTCAATTCCAATTGGTCTCAGATTTTCCTAGACTTACTAAAATTTGTGTTGCCAATTCGATCACATTCTCTATTAGCGAAAAATGTCATGGTTTAGTTTCTGACAATATCTTTAGTGCTCTTGATGGTGCTAATATGCACAGGGCAAAACCACACTTCTTCAAAACATTTCTCCCAGCCATACTGTTCCATTATCCCATTTGCATTTCCAATATTCCATATTTCCTATACACTTTCATGGCGCGGAACCTCTTGTCACTGCGCATTGCTCTCTCTTTCCCGGGTTTCCCCTGATTGTACAACAGCACAACCCTGTGCAGTAATTGGTGGAATAGATCACAGATGATACAATGCATTATGCTGGTGTGATGTTTTATTAGCACGTGCATCGATTTGTTGGTGATTTGAGAATTCTTTTGCAACAGTTTCTAACTATTGCGGTGTACGCAATAGAGTAGCGGTGCCCGATGGCAAAACGTAGCCTCCTTTATATTTTATTGTTGAGTTGTCCGTAAGTTATGTTAGTGAGATGGCAATATCTAACTTTCCCAGAGGGTGCCCGAGTCCACCCCACAATGCCCGTTTTGGGAAATTTCACTTCAATATTTCATGTGACTCTTCACAAAACAATTTTTAACCATAGATACCCCGACTTTTATACTCTTTTAGCCCACTTTTCACATGATCATGAAATGGCTTGTGGTTCTAAAACTTCGTGAACACTATAATCCCAAAGTACGACATTTTGTTTGGTACAGCACAGTATAGACAACATTGCAAATGCATCTGTGGGTAAAGATTCAATTTCAAAAAACCCTCTTATCTTTCCTTTGAGATGACCAATAAATGACTATTATCTCCACTGGGAATTGAACCCAGGCCTACCACGTCAATGCTATTAATACACAAGCACTCCAACCATGAGCACCACACAAAGATCAATCAAGGATAAGGCATAAAGTAACCATTTACAATCCCAAATTGAATGGACTGCGACTAAAAAAACTATGAGCCAGCACTAATTCCTCTCCCAATTATATTTTTTTTTTTTCTCCGAATTCCTGTTACTCTTTAAAAATAAATCCGTGTTGTACGAAACCTATGCCGAGTAAATATCCACAGTCAGAATCCTCCAATGCTCAAGGCAACACAATTGGGTCCACTGTTCTATGGTACTTCCCAGTCCCAATCATGTTGTTTTGAAAACTACCTCTCTCAAGCTTCTCTATTACTTGATACCTTGCACTTCCAGCTAATCCATTCAAGATGCACCAGATAAGTTCACAAAAAAATTTTCCTCAGCTAATTTAGTTTGTAAACCATTTAACCTTGTAATTCATTTTAACCCCCCCTGAGCCTTCTCCAATGTCTGGCAAGTATGATGCGGTGATGAAGATGTGGCCCGTGCTCTGGTTGCTAGCGATATTCTGATAGTTGTTCGTGACTGTAAGAGGCCCTCTCTATGATATTGCCCGACACAACTACTGGTGGCGCTAGTTGACGTTTGGCCTGCTTGTACTGGTGGATGCTGGGAGTGTAGATTGGGATTGCTTGCCTGTAGCACCTTACAAATGGATTACATAAATATTCACTAATAGTTTGGCACAAATACACAGCCAGATTCTTATTCAAGGTGGACTCTCATCTGGGACCTACATCAGCTAAGAACTTGTAAAGTATCTTAACTATAACATTCGGCAGTATGCCGCCCCTTGGTAAGTGTACCTTGGACCTACATACTAAGAACTTTAAGATATGACTTAATTAGAACATTTTGCATTAGCCGGCAGAACCCAATATCGCTAATGCAGTAACTTTTAAAGGTATGCCTCCAGAACGGCAGGGAAAATTGATGGGAATAATTGTTATTTTAGACTAGAGGGAGAAAACCTGAGATGACGGGTATGATCGCTAACCAAATTCACAAATGACACTAACTCCGTTTGAAACGAACCTGGAATGCATTGGTGAGAGGTGAGTGAATCAACCGTGACACAGACCACCCTGCCCTGTTAACCACCCCCTACCACCGGGGAACAGTACCTACACGTATACGCTAAAGATCCGGCCAGGTGACTGACAGTCACACAAGGATGAACCCCTGCTAGTTGCCTTCCAGACTTGAGCATTAAAAGATCTGGTGGTGTAGCGTACAGTAGAGCCCTGCGGTGCAAGATTTTTTTCACCCCGACCCGGATACCCCGTTGCATCCGTCCCCGCCCCCGCCCCGACCCGATAAATGTTTAAGGGCAAACCCGACCCGACCCGGACCGGCTAGCTTTTTCATGGACGGACCGCCTACTTTTAGAGAAAGAGACGGTTGCTCACGTCAAATTCCGGTTAGAGCGAGTAGTGTGGAACTGTGAAGTTGTGAACTTTTAACAGAATTTTCAGATTCAATTGACGTGGTGTTACCGCGTTCCTTGGTATTTAGTTAGGTTAAAAACTTGTTGTCATTGCCATTCTTTGGGTCAAATTTTAACCTTTTCCGAAATCCGAAGTATAATAATGACAAAAATCTTGTTGTAAATGGTTAGGACTATCTAGCCAGCTGAATGGTGATGTGACTTGGACGGATGACCTTATTGGTTCATTAATGAAATAAACAAGGTGCAGTTGTAGTGAAGGGCGGCACTATATAATCGCTGTCACGCGATTTGTAATGGTCGGGAAAGTATGCGCACGTCCGGGGGGGGGGGGTCTCACATTCGGAGAAGTATGGGTATGTGCCGCCTATAAGAACTTATTTTCAGCTCTTTTTCGGTTCCAGAGACATTTTAGGACCTTTAGTTCCAGAGGACCCTACTTTTCATTTCCAAAGCGATTTCCTACCAAATTTTTTCTTAAAAATCTCAAAAAGTAGCTGAAATTGAGGGAAATCACAGATTATTTTCTGAAATTTTGGAAATCTAGTTTCGGAGACCTCATTTTTTTAGGCCTCAAATCATGCTCCGGCGGCCTTCAATTTTGAAATCTGGGGAGGCCATATCTACCGTGTACTACAGTGTATAAGGTATACGGGGACGTTGCTGCCCAAAGGGGTTAGTTTTCGAAGAAGAAAATCCTAGACATGGCGTTCCATTTTCAAGCCCCAAAATCCCTAGCGGATAGGTCTATGGTCGTTTTATCGAGACAATCCTTAGATATGGGCCCATTTTTCCAAAAATGGTTTTAAAAGAAAAAAGCCGTAGAAATGGGTCCTGATTTGTGAACAAATGTCCAAAAATCGTGGTAAATGCCCCTACGTCTTTATCAGCCGTTTGCAAAGTAAAAAATCCTTAGAAATGGGTATGGGGTTCAGAGGCTCCGCCGGCACACCCCGTCCAATTTTGTAATCGATTACCCCCCCCCATTACAATCTCACATTCATTTGTAATTCCATTTTCTGGTAGTCTGAACAGCTTATTACTCGATGCAAGGTGTTGCGTCATAATTAGCAGCAACAAAGCAACCTGTGTCAAATATTGACAGCAATTCTGTAGACCACAGATTGCCCGGCCAACGAGCTATTTTACGTAAACAACTTGCATAGAGTATTCTAACGTAAGAAATAAAGAGACAAATACCCCCGATTCAATAGTAAATGTTGCATTAGCTGCCTTGATAATCAGCCGAATATCACCAAAATGATAGGTGCGTAATCAGTTTTCGAAACGCCCGCCGATCTCAGCTTCGTTTTAATTTCTTGAATTCTGGCCCCGATTATAGTGTGCTTAAACACATCCTTTATCGGATGAAACAACATCAGTATTGAGGGGTTTTTCGCCAACGCAAATGCTACGCTAAAAAGTCAACGACCGTCGGTTGAAAGCAGAACAGCAGGTATGCGGTTTTAAGGTCTG
>JAMKCH010072725.1:0-12345 GCA_023653785.1 Ophioderma brevispina | reverse complement strand
TCAAGTAAATACATAAGCTCAAATTCAAAGTCCTTCATAAGAAAATCAACTCTCTATAAAATTCCAAATCCAGAATTTTTGTTATACACAGTATCCTATGGTACTTTATCTGTGTCTGATTGTTTTACGCATGGAAACGGAAAATCCAATTCATCTCAAACTTTGAAATTTGAAGCCTTTTAGTGTGACTACTTAGTTCTAATGACTATTTTTAATTCTACACACCAAAATTATATTTCAATCAAAAGCAAAAAATTGACTTAAAATTGTTAAAATTCCAAATTTGATGAAATTCAAACGCAAACAGAAAGCTGTACAATATAATCTGGAATTGATTTTAACAGGACGAGTCCTTAAAAAGGACAATCTTCTGCATTTTTAGTGGCACAATGGGTTGTGAAATGAAACACAAATTGAGTTTGTAACACTATATTGTAATGAATACTATGGCAAGGCATCAATCAAATGATCACCTTTATTGTGAAACAAACGACATTCAGTTTCATGTTACTTTTCTGATACATCTGGTATTATTTTGAGTAGAAATCGCATTGCATGGAACACCAACTCAGGGTGACCATACGTCCCTTGTTAAAGGGAACTTCTATATACAGTGCCAAGGCCAAATCACTATTGTGTAGTAACATCTGTCTACATTGCTAGTTCAAAAGTTGTTCCTGTTTACCACACATGAATATTAGTCTGCTTAAGAATAGTTCCATGGCAAATCAGTGTAAAATATACATATAAACATGTAATTCTGTACCACAATTGATATATTATACATTGGAATATTATTTTGGATATAAATTGGTAATAGAAGGTCATTCTACAGTTTTAATTTGTCAAGCAAATTTGCAATCTGACCCACCATCAGAAAACTGTACAATAGTCTCCTTTAGGTTAGGCAAAAAAAAACTAGTCTCATTTAGTGCAAGCAGGGAATGCAACTATCACCAGTGGTGGTGCAAGTAGGGTATGTATATCACTGACCATGGCCCGCATGGAAATATGAACCTGACTCAGCAGCCAGTATCATAACTCTGATAAGTGTAAATCCATGTATGGGATTATACCCCAATAAGAACTGAGTACCAGGGAGCATGAGTTTGGTCGATTCAGGATTAATCTTCTTCCTTGCAGGAAAACTAAATTTCGCGTTCCCGGGCTTTCCGCGCTCTCTATATTTCAAAGAATTAAGCTGTGGGCCGCCCCATGAAAATAACTAAACAATTTTTGAACACCACATCGCATACAAACACCACACAACCCACATACACACATACATCCACACGCACAACGGATTGCTAAGTGTCCTGCCACTATACTGGCGGCCCACAAAAAATGCATGTTGTCCCTGAATGTATGCAAACAAGTCAATAAACCCCCTTGACCTAATCTCTCCCTTGTGCCACAGCACGCTAGTGATATAAACTTTACTGGAGGAAAACATGATATTGAAATCAGATTAGCACTTTAGTAAGGGTTAATGTAGCTACGTACTGTTTAACAACTTGAAACTATAGCTTTAAAATATATTTAAAATTTGCAGAGACAAGAAACATACTTCTCAGCAAGAGAATAGATCCAAGCAACCTGCTGACATAGATGAGTGTGCTTGGCATTGGACACCACCAACAACAACAAAACCTTAGGAACGAACAGTGGCCTGACACCACAGAGGATTCCTATCAACTCGCCTGACTGCAACCACCTGAAGGATGGACATCTCAAGTGGGAGCGAAGTGCCATAGCATCGAGCGATTATATTTCCTCTTGCCGCACGCCCTTGCAGTTACATTTTTAGCTGGTTCTCGCTGCCGGCCTTGTTGATTTCCCCAAAGTAAAACACGATTGCTTATTACCATGCTTAAAATTGCATGCATTCACCTTTGCAAAGGAGTTGGCTAGTATTCAGAATTGAACAAAAAGACAAATATTATACTTGTGTTAATTAACTGTGTGCACAGTCGCCTGGTGGTCACTCACTTTCAATGACATTTAGAAGAATCTTCCTTTCTATTAACAATTTCATAAAAATATATTCTTATATATTTTCCCAACTACATCACAATTTCTTTTCTACCTTTGAGGTGAACAACTTTTTTATCAGATCACAGCCTGAAGATGTTGTATTAAGACATGAATTACCACTCAGTTTGACGTTGATTAAGCTGTACTTTGCTATTAAGGCCAAGATGTAATTGAATCTGGTTACAAAGCATTTCTCTTTTTGGGGGCAAGCTTTTTGATGCAGTAAAATAGAGAATTGATTTTGTTTTGTTAGTAATATAAAAAACAGACACACATTAGTGTCACTACCGGTTTAGAAGTATCAACTCTTATTTAAGCCACGGAGAGATTAAATATATATTTTTGATTGTGACTTTAAAATTTCTAGATGTTGAAATTTGGGTTTGTCATTTTGGAAGTAGTACAGGTTTCATATGTAAGTACACTAGTCCCATATGAATCCTGTGTGCAAGATGAACATGAATGATTGGTAACAATAAGAAACGGAATTAAATTTTGGTTGTAATTAAGGGATTAAGCAGGAATCATAATCCTCATACTCTGACTCATTTCTTGAATTCTTGGACATGACATATGCATGTATTTAAAGGGGTGGGGGCGGGGGCTGGTGGGGGGGGGGGGTGTTGTTTTGGCCGGGAAGAGGCGTTACTTAAGACATGTCCAAGAAAATATGAGCCGAGTATAATTGCACATGTTGGGTTTATATGTATTCCTTTATAATGGATTTGCCAAAAAGTGAAAAAATGCCCAGGAAATGTCCAAAATAAGCCATTTTACATCACTTTTGACAAAAATGGCTCGATTTGCTGAAAATGAGTGGAGATCAGCCCGGGGGTTATTTTTTGTAAACATAACCACTTGCTAACTCCTGAATAAATAAGCTATTCTGCAAATTAAAAATATTTCGTGACTATTTCGAAATATATCACCCATAGTGTCGCAATCTAAGCCGGTGTTTTTAATATTAAGATAAAGACCTCTCCTGAGAATCATTGCCACAAGATGCTTTTCTTTTAAGACCCAAATTGCACTCTACAAACTGAATCAGATGTACTTACTAGCTGATAAAGGTGAGAAATAACACAAGTTTGGCCAAAGCACACAATTTTTCCTGATAATATTTGATAGCATTCCATATATGATAATCTTTTTCTCCGTAGCATATTCACCATGCCAGTCATTAGTGTTGTTCATCCTCTAGCAATGGACTGTTCATAGCTTGGCGCTTACAATAAAGTTTTTATACTTGGATAAGATACAAATCACATGAAGTAGCTTAAGTAGCTATTGGTTAATGGCAAATGGACCGTAACTTTAATTGTTAATTGCAACTGTGACCTAAGGCTTTTGTTTGCCAAACTCACTATTTTTCTTAAACATGGGTAGGGGAACCACTTTTTGACAGCCAAAATGTTATAACATTTTCCAGTGCCCAACTTCTTGTTTTTTTAGCCATAAGGTGTACATCTTCAAATATTTATTGTGTACTATGCGAACAATTTAAAATCCTTTAAATGGATGTTGCATGTATCAACCTAGTATGCCTTTAACCTTTGTCAGTCAGAGAGAGTTGGGAATAATACCTTGGACCCTAAACTACACATCATTAATACTGACTTGCATGTCATTATCCCAAGCAACACTTGCGTAAATGAATCTCATTCTGTAAAGCAGCGTTAATTTGTGTAATTCAAGAAATTACCTCAAACAAAACAATGCATGACCTCTGACCCCTAAATTTAAAGTGTATCAGAAACATGCGTTAGTTTTTAGCAATTTATTGTAGGTGTAGTGTTTTAGTTGTCAGGAAATTAAATGGCGAAGCAAAATGCGTTCAAATGAATTTAATTAAATATTCGAGGTCTTGGAACAGCTTGTGTCGTTTTAATTAAAAAATCTGCCTTTGAAAAGCCTTTAATTAACTAATTTGCTTTTAAGCCTGCACTTTTTCCTGATTTTTTTGAAACGAAACTTTTTTTCCTAATCATGACTCCCTGAATGGATTTGTCATGGGTTACTTATAAGGGTGTTTCAAAACCAGAAGGGAGAGGACATGTTTGGTTGGGCACAGAATATGATAGACATGGAGTTAGGCACAGAATAATGATGCATGTTAACACTTTAGCTGAAGTAGGCTTTTGCCCCGAGGGAAATACCAAAAATACAATAGACCACCTGCACAAGCTCTATTCTGAAATGTAGGTTGCATATATATTGGGATTGTGAGTGTGACAAAGGCAATTATTTCCTTTTTCACATTTGTGAGATTAAAGGATATTAGCCAGCAAACTTTCTAACAACAGTGTCTAGATGATTATGCAACCCTATAGACAGGTCTCTGTGAGCGATGTGCAAATTAAAATGTGACACCTATATTATCTGTTTGGGTCCTTTCAAATTGATTCAAGCGGTCAAAGTTTTCCACTCTCTTATTAGTGCAATATAGGATGATCAGCAATCTCAGGTGCATTGTAGGAAATGCCAAAACCAGAAGGGTAGTCTCTGTGGGCTGAGAATTTCGTCATAAAGTTGCGGCCAGAATTGTTCAGAGGTGTGCAACGCACGCGTCGGAATATCTGCATAACAAGGGGAGGAGTCTACGGGATAGGCCTCATGTGCGGATTGACCAATGGGAGGTCGCCCATAATTAACAGCCAATCGGCATTCAATTCCGTTTTGACACACGTTCTGCTCGGTGCCTCCCCGCACATATAGTAATATCAAAATATCTATATATTATAACTCTGAAAAATTCTGGCAGAGAGTTTAGTGAATTCCTAGCCATGGGTTCGTTAGTTCGTTCGTTCGTGTCAACAAGTCATTCGTAATGGCTTGTGGTGGAGTCAGGATTTATTAAACTGTTGTAAGCTGAATCCGGGGCCGCGTGTAATCATGATACGGACGCTCCTAACTGGGCCCGTGTTTTTTGAACCTGGGGGCGGATGTGAGAAGTAACGGGGGGTTTTCAACCTACTCTTATTCGACACTGACTGCGATGTATGTACATGTAGAGCAGCAGTTAGTACGTTTTTGTAACTCTATTGACACGGGACGACGGGCATGACGTCACCTCCGAAGGACAGGATGCTTTCATGATTCCATTTGCACCAATTCCAACGTGAACCATGGCGGGAGAGCGGTATCTGCTTATTTTTTAATCAAATAGTCGTTATACAGATTAAAGCAGAATTGAGAACCCGAGTGAATCCCAGCTAGTGACCCCACCGGGATTCGAACCCGGATGTTGTTTTGGTATATTTGGCACCATGGCAGGCACCCTAACCAATAGACCACGCTCTCCAACGCTAGCCATGGGTGGAAAATGTGCATTACCCATGATACACAGATCATTTCCAAGTCGCCTGTAAGCATGCTTTGTTGTTTGTTTATTTATTCTTTACCCCTGGTCCAATATTCAGGAGGAAAACTTAAGTCATTCCTCTGTTCTTCCATTTATGGCCCAATATGCTCGCTAAACACCTAAAAAAGCGGTCTCAAACCACAAGTGTGCAGGGTTTCGCGATCACTTTGCTTTATGATTTGAAGTTTGGCAAATGATGATTGGAAAGAGAACAAATCATGTCTGGAGAGAAGTTTTGTTACAAAGGTCAACATGGGGTCACAAAGGTCAAAATGGGTCACCAAAGGTCACCTGAGGTCACCCAACCAGCCCCACCCCGCCCTACCCCACCCTTCCCCCGACGCAACAATTGCCCCCGAGCAACCCCTCCCCCCTCCTGACACCCAACCCCCCCTCCTCTTCGGACCCATCCACCCTACCACTACCCCGGCACAACGATTTGTGAATGGGCCAAAGGTGAAATGAGGTCACCAAGGTTCACATGGGATACAAAGGTCACATGAATCAACCAAGGTCACACAAGGTCACGACGTCACATGAGTTCACCAAGGTTTCACATGAGGTCACATGGGTCACAAAGATCACATGAAGTAACCAAGGTCAAAGAAGTACCAAGGGCACATGAAAGTCACTAAGGTCACACAAGGTCACATGAGGTCACCCCGCACCTCGCTGACACACCCAGCCCCTGGCAGCACACCCCACCCTTCCCGATGCACCCTAACCCCAACGCACACAACCCCGACACCCCCGGATAACACCACCCGACCCTCCCGAACGCACCGCCCCCCCCCGACGCACCCCACCCCCTACTCGACGCACCCCACCCCCTCCCCGACGCACCCCCACCCCCTTCCACGACGGCAACCACCCCCCCTCACCGACGCACACCACTCGAAATAACGACCTCAACCTGCCCCCTCCCCAACACCACACCCTGCTCCTCCCCAAACACAACCCTGCCTCCTCCCCAACATCACCCTGCCTCCTCTGCCACAACACCCCACCCTGCCCCTCCCCACACCCCACCCTTCCACCTCCCCAAGCACCTGACCTGCCCCCTCAACAATACCCTACCCTTCCCCCTCCATGTGATTCACACACAAGATGTATGGGATAGTAGTTTTGCAATATAGCTAAGGAATTTAGCATATCCGATGTACAATTTAGCGATTCAGCCAATTACGGGGGCATATTTAATTAGCTCAGTTGCATACCTAAAGACGCAGTATCAGGAACTTTCAATGGCAAAGATGCGTACAATAATGGGTTTTCGTGCAATGAAGGAATTTTGCATATAGACTGTTTACCATTTTCAAAAAATATAGCGATTACGCTGATTTTTGCATTATTAATTAGCTCATTTTATATGTTAATTTGTCCGAAAATATTGCCAACAATCTAATCAGGTCACGTTGAGAACTCTTTAACCCCGCTTCTTACACCAAGGTACATCATTAGACGCCTTATGGAACTAATGATAACATTGCATACAATCCTTGCGGGGAAAGGGTTACCATTTTGATTGCCATATAAGCATAATAATATCATGAATATGCATAATGTATGCAGTTCAAAAGCTACAACATAATAGTCTGGCACATCACTTCTATCACCATACAAGGTGAAAAAAGTAAAATTCCGGTCTAGGTTTTAGCCAGCAGAGCATTTCAAAAAAGGGTACCAAAAATGTCTGAAAAATATGCAAAATAAGCTAAATTAAAATTCATGAATATGCAAATTATTAATGAAGCCAAAAGCTACAGATAATAGTGCGGGCAACCTACTCTATCATCTATAAGTTGACGTAATCGGGGATAGGTTCTTAGCCTGCCAGAGCATTTTTTAAAAGGTAACCGAGGTTCACGGACGGACATACGGCCGGACGGACATGGACGGACGGACATACGGACACACAAACTTTGATGTATGTGCTCCATGACATTCGTTCAGGCGGGACACAAAAACACCTACCAACCACCTACTAAGCTACATCAAAACCCCCCACAGTGCATAAGTCATTTTGTAATTGTACATAACACTAAAGCCAACAAGTTCAATACCCTATATGGTAACAACCACCCCCCCCAACATCACAAAAGGGCATCCCAATTCAGATTAGATAACATTTTTGATTTTACCATTATTACAATTCACGGGTATTCTTTTGCTGTAGTAGTGCAATTGCAAAGCCAAAGGCTCACCTAACTTTTTGTTGGGAGCCCAATGATCACAACACGAGGCTGGAACCCGTAGCCAGTAGTTACTAACGTGCACCATGCCCGTGAATTGTTGGCTGTATATTACATTGATCTTGCAGTAACCTTTTGAGCATTTCCATTAGACACAAGATTTTCTCAATTACTGTATTGTCGTGGCCCAATCAAAGAAATCTGCATCAGTCACAATTGGCAATTTAGCAAATGCTCTTCATTGTTACTGTATTGATTACTGCATTGATTTAAGTATTCAAGTATTACAAAAAAATAAAGAAATTCCCTGGAATTATTGTGTTGTCTTACCATGTGGGTGGTTTGTGAAATGGAGTTTCAAAGACAATGGGGTCATCAATGTCAATCTGTGTTACACTCCTTTTATGAGTCTTGGGACGTGGCTCTTCTGATCCAAGTATGAGGGATTGAAAAATGGGTTAAAAGGTATTATTCCAATAAGTGCAGGGTTAACTTTTTGCCACAACACAGATGCACAAACACACACAGCATGTCACAAAATAGGGTAAAGACATAGGGTCATCAGGGGGGTTCAATTTGGTACACCCCGTAAAAAGCTTGGGCCCGTGGTTCTACTGGACTGATTTGTTGTAATTGGCCTAACAATTCAGACCGAAAAGAAGGGCCACACAGATCACACACAGACACACAAACATACTACCAATGTACCGGGTAATCACCCTCTGCTTGCCAGCTAGCACATGACACAAAATTGAATGTTGGTTTGAATTTTGCAGTGACATAGTCTATGGTTTTATTATCTGTAGTTGAGCTGGCACCCAATATTCTCTTGATTTATTTATGTAGATTCGGTGCAAATTTCGGTAAAAAGTTTCATCCAAATTATTCAAGGACGATAGTAAAAATGAATATCTGCCTGACGGTGGTGCGCTACTTGCGTGCCCTGCCATACAATTGCAGACACACTATTCTATAACACGCATACCCCCTTTGGTATTTACTGATCTCACAATGTTGATGCTTTTCAGTCTGACTGAGATATTGATATATACACTACATGTGTATCTCTCTCCCCATGACCCTGAAAAAAAAAGCAAATTCCCTGGGATTAATTTTTTCCATTACAGATTTCCTAACAAAACTGTTGCAAACCCCCCCCCCCAAAAGGAATGGCAAAACAGTCATGGGGATGGCTGGTTGTTCCACCCAAGGAAAAGTCATGTTTTTTGGTGATTTCAAATGCCAAAATCCGCTTTATAAAACTATGTTTAAAAGCATTTATTTCAAATAACACCGCGTCCCATATTGTTTATTTTCATCAGGTGCTATCCTCTAAGCATGAAAAGTTACACAGTTAAATGAAATTACCTGTATTCCAAAACGTTATGAAAACACAATATTATGGTGCCTGGGCAAAAAAGAAATTACCAAGCCTAGAGCGAAAATGTTTGTCTTTCAGATTAATATTGTAATACTAGCAGTAAATTATTGCTAATGGGCTGTATATTAACAGGTAAAGTGACAGTCATTGCCCCTACTGCATCCTACTAAAATACATAACTAGTCAAATATATAAAGAAGAAATGCAATTTCCCAATACATAATGATTTTAACTCAGAGGACTTTTTGTTTTCTTTTGTTTTTTGATGTGACTGAAAATTACTGGAAATATCCTGTAACTGGCTTAACTTTGTGGCAAGAAATTCTGGTAAATGAGCAAAGAACCCCCCTTTTAAAAAAATGGTGAGGTTAATAAAATTTCAAAATATAATTGTTGCAAAGAAATTGGTTTGCAGCAATTAAAGACGCTATCAGTGATCTTTATAAGGTATATTTTGCAACAACTGAAAAATTGACAGAAAAGGAAGAAAACGGCAGTGTTCAATGATATGAATCTACATTCAATTACATGTTGTATTTAAGTGTCCGTACGGACAGTAATGACTAAAATACCTGTTCTTATTAGGTTGTATTTGGTCCTATCACTTGCAGGGTATGTTAGGATAAGTATACTTGTTACAAAAAGGCAAAAATCTGATTTTTGATGATTTTTTTTCACAATTTTCTGATTTAGCAAATCACTGTAAATGTGTGCAAAATGGAAAAGAAAAAGTAAAAAAAAATTCAAAGTAGAAAACTTACATCAGTATACATGTATAGTAAACTACATATGTTCACTGAATAATGTTTATGCATAAAACATGTTTTCAACCTTTTTTAAATGTTGTAACAGACTGAGGAGATTTTAGTTCAGAAGGCAACTCATTCCACAAGCACACAGTAGCTATGACAAGAGACCTATCATCCTATGTTCTATTAGATTTTGATTCTTTGAGACATAACATATTACTGGAACACACTGTATGAATTGACGCATATTCAAGTAGTCAAGTAGTTCCGAAATAAATAATGGCACAATATTGTTCATAGATTATATACCTTTGAGAGACACTTGACTAGGCTTCTAAAGACACTTAGGCATTCCAATGGGCTGCTAAATGACAGTGAAGCCGTGCTTCTGTGCTAGCTAAAGAGAATGTCATCATTAATTTAAATGAAGGTGCAACCCGATTTCAACCTACTTTAGGCCTTCAAGATAGTAATTTCTGTAAAATTCTCCACTAAACATTCCAATAAAAGAGCTCAATTTGAAACAAATTCTAAACTATTCCTAGTCATAAATCAAAACCATTCAGATATGAAGTGTACCAAATGGGGACAGGGTCGGTTTGGAACAAATTTTTGAAGAAAAAACATGGCTATGCATTCTAAATCAGGACCTTTTACTATTTTACATTGCTCTGGATGGGATATTTTTGCTTGTTGATTGGGAACATTTTATTTTTGAATAGAGTGGGAAAAGATAGCTCAATCAGTTAAGCGCTGGACTCCAGTGTAATGTGGTCATCCATGCGTATAGGCATACGTTCGAGCCCTGTGAGAATCAGCTATCTTGTAATTTACTGGACAAGAAATTAACCGCTTGGTTGTCCCCGATTTACCCATGCGATATTTGGGAAGCGGAACCCGGCAGCGATGGTATCTCGATGTATGGTTGCTGATAAGGAAAGCGCTGATTACCGATCTGCTGCAGCCCTTGAAATGATGCTAAAGGTTTTATGGTTCACTCTGGCTCATAATTTCTTGGACAGTAGGAAGTACGCCCGCTTCCCCCACCAAAACCGCGCACCATCATGTTGACGTAGACGCAGTACACCGGCAACGATCAACGGGCGCATTTGTTAGTCCAGAAATTATGACCCCGATAGGGCTTTTTAGGCACTCTGGCTTAGTTCAAGGTGTTAATCAAGAGTTACATAATTACAAGTCACTGCATGTATTTCAGGTCTTCAAGTGTATGTAATTATGGGTCACCGGCAGTATTCCTGTAGCAATGGCGTCTAAGGTCTGAGAGTGTTAAAGAAATGAGCTTATTTCTCACTGAATTGAGCAATCGGCACCTACCACAATCTAACACACTCACATCAAATTTTTAATGCACATGAAAAGTTCCTGAGATGGCTCCATGCAGACCTCTAACTTGAGGATTTATTTATTGCAGTATTGAATGATGTAGAATGCTAATTCACCACAATGAGATTTTACAAAGGACTGCGATAAACTGAAGGAGAAACCTACTGGACATGGAATACAATAAACAGTGTGCATAATTGCTAGTTATAAAGAAACCAACAAAAAGAGTGAAAAACAGTTTTAGGTTCAATGAATCAAGATTCTAGCAAGCAAAACCCTCATCTTGAAAAAAATTGTCGTATGAGATGAGTCTACTAAAATGAAGAAACTATTTTTTGACAGCTCATTCAATCTATAACTTTCCTCTTTAGTGTAATTGCTACTCATTTCCCTTACCACCGCACTTACCGCAGAGAATTTCTTTTGACTTAAAAATGGAATAGATCAAAGTGAATGTGTGTCAAGTCAAATCTGACACATATATTTATTTATTCCCTCACTCAATGATAGGATCATGTGAAGTGAATTTTCAAATAGCATGGTAATGGATGGTATCATTACGGAGTGAAACGTAAACCACAGACCATCTCATTTATTATGACTAATTTAAATATTTCATATGCTAACATCACATTCATATTCATTTAGAAGTGATGCCAGACAGGGTTATATCCAATAATCTTTACCGAATTGAGACAGTTAATCCTGACCAGACTATGCAAAATAGTTAAAATACTAATCTGTTGAATTCTGATGACGGAATATTGGTAAACAATATAAAGCAATTTGGTTCTACCTATTAGATAATTAGCATGTCAAAGTTACCAGACAGGACAAACCTTAGAGACAGGTACTGGGAAAAAACATACTTGTACACCTCAGATTATTGGTGTGTACGGATATAAATGAGCCTGTAGTCAAGTAATAATATATAACTATTATGCAGTGTATCTAGGAGGGTCCAAATGGGGTTGGTACAAAGAGGTTCTATAGATAGAGAGGCAACGGGTACGTAATCTTAGAAATACAACCGTCTCGCATGTTTTGCGACCAAAAGAAAAAAACCTAGAATAACCAACATAGAAAGCAATTGGCTGCCTCCGCTTCTTCCACATACTGTGGTGCCGCTTTACATATACACTAATGGTAGTGATACAAATTTAATGTATTGTTAGAGGTGGCCAGGTGTAATGGTAGTGTACCTGGATCATTGTGCGCAGATACTCTTTTTTCTTAATAATGGCAACGCGCGCTTAGTGAAAAGATGTATTCATTGAGGCGGTA
>JAMKCH010072724.1:0-14555 GCA_023653785.1 Ophioderma brevispina | reverse complement strand
TGCAATTCGATATATTGTCATCAAACGGTAAGCATCTCTATTATAACGAAACTAGATAAACACTTTCGGTTCTTGTATATTTGCAAACGTGTACTCGCATCACTTGTGCACCCACATGTTGGTTGGCACATGCTTGGAACAGTCTGTATCCTTATTCACATGTATCAGGTGTCCCCTAAAAAAAAAACTCAAAGTAACGATATTTTGCCCTGATGCAAAGCTTTCATCAATAATAAGCCATATATGAAAGTATTATGCTGAGAATTAATTCTTTGATACAAAATTTTGAAATTTCGACATTTCGTATAGGAGCAAATAAAAATTCAGCCTATATGTTTAATATTTAAATATATAGCAAATGAAATCACCTTTTCTCTCTTTTCCATTTCTGTAGCCAAATACAAGGTAAGAATCTATTGCTTGTCTAGTCTATATAAATTATTATATGACACAATATCTGGGTGCCTCAAAATCTCTCGTTCACTTTTAAGCACTTCAGATACTCGTGGTACCTCGTGTGGGCATATCCTATTAAACGTGCAGTTGTGCAAGCACGAGTGAAAACCCCATCAAACATGCAAAACTTGTGGTCACGTACTGCACATGCGAATTTTATCGCAAATGCGTCCCCGTACACCAACTGATGCATCCATAAACACTATCCTAACCAGTTTTTGTGTGCCAATTATTTATGAATATTCATACAGTTCCAAGTTCATTGCACTTTGGTCGAGTAAATTTCATCGCGGGAATTTTATCGAAGATATTTGCCAATTATCAGCAGGTGTCAAGATATCAACCTATTGTGGTCTTTTGGGTGAAGAAGTACCAAATTTGGCACAGATGTAGCTCTTGATATGGCTGAATAAATCTGGTCTAGGGGCCAACTTAATTTCCTTCCAAGATGGCGGCCCCAATCAAATGGCGGCCACTGTTAAAATGTCATGTTTTAACGTGCTTTCTATGTTTAATATATATGGTGCCCCGGGGAGGGTACTCAAACTTATTTTGGTAGGTATGTGCCACCTATCTTTCAAAAATTGAGGCTCTGGGGCTGATTTGAGGCCCCCAAAATGGGGACTCCCTCCTTGGAGCTAAGTTTTTCAAAAATTTTCAGAAAATAAGCTGCAATTTCCCACAATTTCAGCTACTTTTTGAGGTGTTTCGAAGAAAATTTGGTAGAATATGCTTTTGGACCTAAAAAGTAGGGTCCCTGAACTGAAATGGTCCTAAAATGGCGGTCACTGAAAACTGAAAAAGAGCCTGAAAATGAGGGTCTTATAGGCGGCACATACCTAGACTAGTAAAGACTTTACATCCCATGTGCCAACCCCCCGGGATTATATGTCATCCAATTAAACTCAATTTGATTGTGGTTCGTGCCATTTAGAACAGAATACCCTGCTTGATCCTCCACTGGTAATTCCATTGTTTATCAAATTGCAATCCAAAATGCAGAAAAATCCAAAAAGGTGGCCATTGAAGCATAATCATTTGATTTTATCAAGAAATGAATGTTTTCTTGATCTTGTTATGATTCCTAAGGTTGTTATTGAATAATGTGCATTAAAGAATGGAATTCAACATCACCTTAGAACAACCAAATAAGCTTGAATCCCAAAAATTGAGGCGAAAATCCAAAATGGCGGCTAATAAGTTTGTCCACTTAAGCTTTCCGTTGATTATCAAGAAAGGAATGTTTTCTTAAAATCTTGATATAACTCACATCCCACATAAGAGGAAACCAATTATGGTCTGTTGTTAACTTGCTTCTTTCCATTATAATTTGGCCAAGATGGCTGCCAAACCTCGGATGGCCACTACTTTAGAAAGTATTCACTTACGTACCTGTGTGATTCCTCCGTGCTACTGAATGTGGTTTGTTTGTTTTTCATTAAAATAACATACCTATTTGATGTGTATTGTTGGCTCTGTAGTTATACACAGCCTGTAAAAGGTACATCCAGTGGTGGGAGAATTTGATTCATGCCCAAAGCAATCGCTCCAAAAAATCACACAGGGCACAGGACACATGTTAAACAATGAAAAGCTTGATTCCCTGGGCTTTAAGCCTAGTGATTTGTTTAACACTGATTCAGGGGCAAACGAATCCTTAAGTGGCACTTCTACGGCAAATTCAAAATGATGGCCAAATTGCCACCACCCATTCGCAAAAGATGAGTTGACTCTGCAGAAGTACTTTCTTTTTGGCGTTAGCTTAATGTGTGCAAAAGGTCTATTACTTCCATGAAAATTCCTTGCCATCGGGATACAACATCGACAGTAAACAAACCCCGTTGTAGAAGCAACCTCAATATTTGCTGTTTGGATGGACAACATCAACGTCCTCACCGTGAGCTCAGCGCTGTCATAGTTATATCAGTCTACAACCTCCATCAGTAGATTTGAAGCACCTCAATTCCAATTTTCGGAATTCCACTAAACCTCCTTTCTTAATTGGCGATTTCAACAGCCACAGTACCAAATGGGGTACAATGAAGCCAATAAAGACGGACAAGCTGGCGAAGAATGGATACACAGTCAATATCTAAATCACCTTCACGGACCCTAAATGCCGTATCATTATATTCATAGGCGGTGCCAGCGCGCATGATATACTTGCCTCTCTCGTTTCTTATTCTTTGTGTACCTCGCTCCGACCTCGCTTAAAATGCTACTAGTGCCAGGCGCTTGGTCAGATTGTAACGAGGCATTGGCAACAAGAACCTCTGACCCAAGGTTCCTATAGGTTGTTCACAGTTTAACCATAGGGGTCAAGTAGGGTCAATAGCGGCCACTGTCGCGCTAACACCCCTTTCCCTACTCTCCAACAGTTCGGCATGTGCATCGATGCCATTATGTCAAAGTGATTGCCAGATGCCTGGCCATATGGCTTGTTCACAGATTTTGAATCCAAAGTCATTTAGGGGCCAAAAGGGGCAGTCTCTCTAACCCCTCTTAATATTTCAAAATGCTACTAGTGTTACACAGTTGGCTTGATCTGAACCAGACTTCGTCAGAATGTTCACAGATTGGGGGTTAAAGGTCCCACAGGGGTTATCAGGTCAGTCGCTCTTACCCTCCTTTTTTGCTGTTTCTGCCCCCAATCAATTGCTATAAATCATTACACTGGTCAGAAGGAACCGAGGGACCCAAGGCCCATATTGGTGGCAGCAGATTTTGAATACATAGTCATTCAGGGGCAAACCAGGGGCAATCTCTCTAACCCCTCAATTTCAACAGGCCGCCTTCCCCGCGTACCAATCCGCTATCGGCGCCGCCAGCACTATTCGTTTACAAAGTCAAATGGCCCCAGTACAAACTCTCCCTAGGTACTGGTACCAACTCGCCCAGGTACCAACTCGCCCCACTATACAAAACTAGCACAGGTAGTACCCAACTCGCTCAACGTATATCATATACAAACTGGCCCCAGGTCATTACATAGCCGTGTGCAAAGCACAAGTGGGTCTTGTAATTTAGAGATTTCTTCTTTACTTAGCCGTGTGCGAAGCACGGCTATGTCTTGTATTCGTGCGATTCTTTCTTCATCTTCTTGTTTCCCACCCACTTCCGGTAACTTTCAAAATGGCTACTGTGCCAAACGGTGTATCGATTGCCACGAAAAGTGGTCAGAAGAACCATGACCTAAGGCCCCTATAGAGTGTACACAGATTGGGGTCAAAGGTCACGTGGGCCGATTAAAGGGGCATTCGTCGGAACCCTATAAAAGCCTTCTTCGGCCTAGAAATAGTGCTATGGTCAACAGGAGGTGGTCAGAAGAACACTGAACCAAGACCCCTATGGGGGTTGTAACAGTTTGCGGATAAAAAGGTTCATGTGAGACCGATTAAAGGGGCATTCGTTCAGAACTCTATAAATCCTCTGTTCCACAAAATCAATGCTATATACTCTAGTAGCTCAGGGTGGTTTTGTATGCAATATACACATGGTATGTCAGAGCTAAACTCTCGGATCCACTTTTATGAAGGTCCAAGAACAATATTTGGTTGGTAACATAATCCCACGACGCCGAAAATGCTGAAATGGCACGCCCCTTTTTGGGGGCGTCAAGCCCCTTTTGAGCGAAGTACTACTGACAGTATCTACAGAACCATTGGACCTAGGAGGTTGAAAGACCATCTCAAAGTGTGCGGAAGGCTACTTATGGGGGGTCAGTAATACCTTTTTATATCCAAAAGTCAAAGTTTTTAAGAGAATTGTCAAAAACTGATTTAACCATATTGCGCCACTATACCAATTATGAATGAATTCATAAGGCTTTCATGGCAAAACAGGAAGGGGGTTCACCATACACCTTGGATTTTGCTCTACCTCTCCTCAGGGATAATTTTGGGGGATAACCTAAGGGTAAGTCACAAATAGAAAATTCATATTCCTTTCGTTCGCAAATGGGACAGGCCCGCCAAAATTTTGTGACTGTGAAGCACAATTTTGGTAATATTAGGTGAAAAACCGTGCATTTTGTAAGTTGTGTTATAACAGTGTATTTGCTCCACAACTCAACAGTTATGACATTTGTATTGCACAGAGCTTTTGAACCATTTGGATTTCAGCATTTTAAGTGTACTCCTTTAATTAGAAGTGGGCTATAGAGTGTCATATTTGGGTCATAGTTTCAGATCATTCCGAAAACGGGTTAGAATGATGACTTTAATGTTGCTTATCCATTTTCGAAGGAAAAAATTTAAAAACAGTGTTGAATGAAAAACCAGTGTTGCCCCCACGAAAAAATCCCAAAATGGCCGCCAAATGGCCAAAAAAACATCATAGTTTGCACCATAACTTGATAAGCTTTTGTTATTCACCTTCATTTTTGTGGCAATACCCATGTTGTGGCCTACAAGGAATCCATTCCATGCAATTTCTATCTCACCAACAATTTTTATTTTGTTGATATGGCAAAGTTTTAGCCTAAAAATGGACTGCGAGGGCACGCTTTCCCAAAAGTACATATCATATCTAAAGTTTTAAATATAATGGTGGACCATCATCAGAATTGATGATTCATCATTTTCTAAGATAGGCTGTGGAACACTTGCAATTTTCCCGTGGCATCAATTTAAAATTTGAAAAAAACACTCTCATTGGGAATACACAGGGGTCAACAAACTTTCTGACCTTGTGGGTTTCAATGGAGGCATTTTTATGACAAAGAGCCTACAGTGGCAACCACAAACACCACGCAAGTCAAATTTTCAGCAAGGTGCATAATAAAACTCTCTTCAATTTTTTAATGTGAAACACAACACCGGATGCGATTTTTGGGAAAGCCCCCTCACAGCTCAATTTTAAGCAAAAAACGGCATATTCTAGAAAATGAAAGGCAATGGTGAGATGAAGTTGCATAGATGTTCCTAATACAAAAAACATGGGTATTGCCACCAAAATTAAGCCAAATGAACAAAAAATAATTGAGTTATGGTCAAAAATCAAACTTATTGACAATTTGGCGGCACTTTTGGATTTTTCGATGGGGCACCCTGGTTTTTTGCACTTTTTTTTCATTTTCTTTCTTAGAAGTGGATCAGGGTTAGGGTGATTAAAGTCATCGAACGAGCCTGTGTTCGAAGTGATCTGAAAACATTGACTTCTTCTATAGCCCACCTCTACTTTAATTGTCAGGGGGGGGGGCAAAAAATGGCCCATCGTTAAAGTAAAAAATATATTGGTTTCCATTTTATAGGGACCTTAAGTTAAAGTAAGTTAAAGGACGGCCCGTTATTTCGTACGCAGGGGAATGCAAAAATTCCACAAAAGGGGCAAAAGGTCCCACTTTTGGCTGAATTTTATTATTAACTATAATTATTAAAATTTAGAAAATTTTGACAAGAAAGTCCAATTTTGGTGATGAATTGAAATGCTCAAAAATACAAAAAAAGCAACCATTTAGGGAGGTTAGTACACTTTTAGCAAAAAAAGGCCCTTTGCGCAAAAAAGGTCCACTTTCGAAAGTCCCGCACCCCCAAAATTAAATCCTGCGTACGGCCCTGGTTAAAGACACTTAAGAGGACATTTTCTGGAAAAATCGACCGAAATTGAAAAAAAGGTTGGCCAGACCTCAAAAAATGGATTTTCTTCAAAGTTAGTGTTATGAAATAGGTCTTAGATCGGTACAAATTTGACACTTATTTCACCTCTGACCCTTGGTTGCATGGCAACACCCAAAAACAGATTTCAACATTTATTGCACATTTTACAGGTTTTCGAACCTTAAAAAAAGACACAAAATTTGTAATGCCATGTAATTACTAAGAAAATTACAATAATTTCACAAGTAAGTAAAATGACAAATGATTACTGGATTTTACTTTCAAAAACAAGACCAGAAACATTGCAGGATTGTTTTCATTTGGAAGTATAAGAGATAACATTATTTTAAAAAGAGGGTGTTTTAGCAAATATTAGTTATTGTAAAAAAATCATGTATACGATTTGAAATAAACTCCAAGGAACCATTCTCCAGGGCAGTAATTTTTGTAGTTGTAGACAGAGAAGGTGGTGGTACCTGTTAGAAATTAAAATTGAGTTGGGGCTGTGTAGAGATGGAAGTAGTGTGGCCACAAATGTGTACTTTTCCATTAAATGAAATCTGAAGGCTCGTGACAAAATAATGATTTTCTAAATTTAAGTTCACATAGTTAACATGTGAAACCTTATTTTTTTTGTTCTTTTTACTTGTAGCAGCATGGCAGTGTCAACAAGGGTACACGTTAACCCCCCTCCATCCCAGACTAGCCTGCCCCCCCCCCCAACTCTACTACAATACAAAATAGAGACATGTGCAAACCAAAAGCAAGGTGAATTAAACCCACAGCAATATTCATTATTGGAATGCCATTTACCACGGCAACCCTACCTGTCCCACACCAAACCCTCCAGGATTCCCACCAACCCACTCAAGCCCCAACAATCCTTACACCTTACACCCCCCCCAAAAAAAATCCCAAAATACTACCTTAGGAAAATTTTCAAGCACATCGGATTGTGATGCTTATGTTTTGACATGCTTGGAGAACACCGGCCTTGTGACTCTTATACAAATGATGTGATAAGCCACCAAAAAGTTGTTCACCCACCCACCTGTCCACCACTCAAAAAACACCGCCACTCCTTAACCCACCCCCACACTCCATCAAAAAAGTTCCCCATAATACTACCTAGGGAGAATTTGACAAGTTTTCAATAAAAAATATGAATTGTGATGCTTAGGTTATGACAAGTCAGGAGGGGGGGAGAAAATCAACCTCAAAAATGATGTGGTATAGAGGACACTAAGTTTATCACAAACCCACCTACTCAAACCTAGCCCAAAATACCTACCTTGGGAAATTTGACAAGTGGTCAATTAACAGGATGTGATGCCTAGTTTGACATGTCAGGAGAACACTGACCTCTTATGACTCACCCACCAACCATCAAAAAACCCCGCCATCCTTATCCTTATCCTTATTGGATATAGATAGTTTTTCAATTTCAAAAACCGATTATGATTCGAAAAAAGCTAGTTTTCCTTCAACCTAGTTCATCGGTCGAGAAACTAGTTTTTGATAAAAAACATGTTTTTTGAACTCTCCAAGTGCAAAAGAGTGAAATTTTACACCTTGCCGAGTTAGTTTTGGTTAAATTTACTCTTATATTTTACAAACGATAAAATATTATATGACAATTATCAGGTAACTTTGTAAAAAAATTGTTTGAAAGGTGAAAAATTATTCATTTTGTAATTTCTTCATGGGTAAAATTTGATCCAAAGAGTTTTTTTGGGTGGGGGGGGGGAGGGGGTTGGGGCCATTGTTTGTAGTAGTCACTCTAAAAGTGTGAAAGTGAATTATCTTTTGCCATTTAGAGGGCAGATCAGATCAGCTGTTTTTTTCTTAAAAACAGGTTTATTGATTTGACAAGAAAAGCTTTGATAAATGTTTCTCCGCCTGCTTAATCAGATGAAAAGCAATGTCTTTCGTCTATTGTACTGTTACGTCATACCTGCCTATGGCACGTAGTTTGCACCAAAAAGATGAAAAACTTTTTTGCGACAAAAAACCACTAAACCAGGTTTCCGATTTGATAACCCTGGGTTTTAAAATACAAATTATACCAAGTTATCGATTCGAAAATGCTATTTTAAAAATAAAAACGCGTTTAACCGTTTAATGAAATACCGGGTTTCTTTTTGAGAAAAGAGGTTTATAGTTAACTAATATCAGTCGAAAAACATTGTTTCATGGTTCTATGACAACTTAGTTTAATCGGTAAAACCTGCTTTTTAAGGAATTGAAATGCAAATGTGGAATTAAAGGGCACAAAACGTATAAAATGCATTCCTTAATTAACGTATTTTTGCTTGTAATGTAGGGACAGAGCAGGAGTGTTTCAAATGTAGCCAAAGCATCGGATGGGGTGGTAGTTTCTTTTCAGCTGTTTTTTTTATGGGGGTACTCTTTTCACATGGGAGGGCACTCTGAATTTCAACTGTAGAAAATATATAGTGAAATATGTGTACGGTACAACTAAAAGACAGGCTTGCTAAAGGCTTGTATTTACAGTCCATGCAATTTTGTGACCATCTAAACTGAAAGGTTATGGTTCGATTTTCAAAATCTTACCACACTAGAAGGCTTCATTCTGATATTCCATGTAGACACCAATCCAAGAGAATGCAATGTATGTGAGCTGGCAACGTCTAATAAGCTGAACAAATGAGGTTTACCCAAAAATGAAAGCCAAGTATAAATACATTGGAACTAAAATCTCAAAGCTGCAAGTGTCCGTTTGTAGAAAAATAAAAACATTTAGTGGAAGATTGCTCAGTCAAGTAGCTACCGTGCCTCTCTAAACAAAAATTTGCAGGTACCAAGATCTACATATATTTAAACAATCTTAATAATGTTACCTTCAGAACTAACGAAATAACGGGTGAAAAAAAAACCCGTTAGTTTATGAAGTGTTTAAAATATCATGAGAATAGTGTTTTTTGTGTCGCCTGAACGGAATGTTCATGGAGGCAAATACTAATCCAAATTCTGTTGTCCCCGTATGTGTGTGTCCGTATGACTCGGTTAACCTTTTTTAAAATGAGCTGCGGCTAAACGATATCCCTGCTTACTTCAAAAGGATAGGAGGATAGAGTGAGGTTCACCGCATCATGTGTACTTCTGCTGATTATTTGCCTGATTCATGGATTTTTAATTAGCTATTTGCATATTTTTCAGACAGTTCGGTTAACCTTTGAAATGCATTGCTGGCTAAACGCTAATCCCGACTTACTTCACAACTTGTGTAGTAGGGTGATAGAGTGGGTGCCAAAATATTATGGTAGCTTTTGGCAGCATTATTTGCATATCATGAAATTATAGGCTTATTTTGGGCTGGTCAATGACAACCCCTTTCCCTGCAAGGCTTGTGTGCAAGTTATCGAGTTCCGTAAGATTAGACGTTGGACATATTTCGGGCACATTATATATGCTCAAATGAGATGATTACATATGCAAAAATAGGTATCGCTGGTATTTTTTAAAACAGTAAATCGGATATGCAAAATTCACTTCAAGGCCCCAAAACCCATTTGGTGCGCTCTTTTGCCATGAAAGTGCCGAACAGCGGCAGGTATACAAATGGCTATTAAAATCATAATATTGCTGTATCGCTAAATGGTACTCGATATGCAAAAAATTCCTTGTACGGTGAAAACTATACCATCTTGTGGGTGAATCATAGGAGGGGAAGGGTGGGTGTTGGGGAGGGGCAGGGTGGGGTGTTGGGGGAGGAGGCAGGGTAGGGTGAGGGTTGTTGGGGAGGAGAACGGGTGGGGGTGTTGGGGAGGGGGCGGGGTGGGGTGTTAGTGGAGACGGTGGGGGTGCGTCGGGGAGGGGGTGGGGGGCGTCGGGAGGGTGTCTGGTGGTGTGCGTTCTGGGATGGGGTCGATGGTAGGGTGCGGCGGGGACGGGTGTGGTGCGTCGGCGGGGAAGGGTGACTCATTGACCTTGGTAACCTTGGTGACTTGTGTTGTGACCTTGGGGGACTTGTGTGACTTGGTGTTGGTGACATTTGTGACCTCATGCGACCCTTGGTGACCCCATGCGACCTTGGTGACCTCATACGTCCATGGTGACCTCAGGTGGCCTCGGGTGACCTTGGTGACATGGTGACCTCATGTGACCATGGTGACTTTCCTGTGACCATGGTGACTTAATGTGACCCCCGTGACCGCATATGACCTGGGTGCGAACCCATGTGACCTGGTGACCTTGTGAACCCATGTGACCCATGTGACCTTGGTGACCCCATGTGACCTTGGTGACCCCGTGTGCCTTTGGGTGGACCTCATTTCATCTTTGACCCCATTCACAAACTGCAACGGCAGATGACACCAAGCGTCCAACAACCGCGAGTATTTGTTTAAACCATAGTGTTTCGCCATGTGTTGTATTCTGGCAACACCTTTACACATATAGGTGGTAAAACCGTTTTAAGTAGATCGAGTTTTATCATGAGTTTGACATTGCCTCTTTGCTCTCTGTAGACTCTATATTACAAAATTGGTGGTAAATGTGCTATTTTTAAGTATTGCACGCTATGTAGAATTCCTGCCAAAAAGTCAGTTTTCCTGGCAGCACTGCTCTTTAATGCTGCATATCCCCAATTTTTTTGATTTGTGAACATAGACCAACATCTATGTTCCAACAATAAAGCCATTACTACCATCAAGCTTAAACGTTTGAATTATGACTTATTAAAAAAGGGCATTTTCAGGTAATCAAAAATTCTGCAAAAACCCCTAATTGGATAAGGTATTCTTCCAAACACAGCGTGGGTAAATCGGATTTACTAATTTTTAAAAAGTTAAAGATATTATAGATATACGACAACCGTTTTATGTTGTTAATGCATGTTTCCATTCGATGGGGTGGCATTCAATTCGGGCATTTTCAGGGCTTCAAAAGGGTGACAATTTGGAATTATAGAAAAATAAGGGTTTTGGTCGTAACCATGGCAAACAGGGGTCAAGTGAGTTAATATAATTGTCATATGGTTACTTTGATCAAAGACCTTCCATGTTGAAAATATGAGCAGAACAAGCTAATTTTTGAGGTTTGCCACCACTTTGGGTCGTTTTTACAGAAAAAGTCTTAAGCAGAAAGATGAAATGCTTGCTAAAGGGTCTTTAAATGATCTAAAAGCATAACGTATGCTGTACCATGAAACAGACAAAAATGAAGACCCCCCCCCACCAATAACGTACGGACGCCGCACGCAGTGGTGGAAATAGCGACTTCTACAGTGTATTTTTTTTAATTTTGTAGGGCCTAATGGCAAGGGTTTAAAAAAGCGGATGAAGGATCTTTAAATAATCAAAGGTACTAATACATGCCGGTTCCCCATGAAGCAGCTAAAATTACATGACCCCTAAAAGTTGGGGCCCCCCCTTTTGTGGTTACAAATGAAAACGTCGATAAAATTACCCTTTTTTACGCGCACTCAAATCTCAAAGCTGCAAGTGTCTCCGTTGCTAGAATAAAATAAACCATTTCGTGGAGAGTGCTCATGTCAAGTATGCTTACCCGTGCTCTCTAAACTAAAAATTTGCAGGTTACCAAGATCAAATAATATTTAAACAAATCTTAATAATGGGCACTCAGAAATTAAAGAATAAACGGGTGAAACAAAAAAACCCCGTAGTCTATGAATGTTAAAATAATGAGACTAGTGTTTTTTTGTGTCGCTGAACGAATGTTCATGGAAATACATACTAATCCAAATTTCTGTGTCCCCGTATGTGTGTGTCCGTAATCGGGTAACCTTTTTTAAATGCTCTGCGGCTAAACGATATCCCTGATGTACTTTCAAACTTGATAGGATGATAGAGTGGGTGCTGCCGCCAAATTAGGTGACCTTTTGGCTGCAATTATTTGCATATTCATGAATTTGAATAGCTGTTTGCAGATTTTTCAGACATTCGGTGAACCTTTTTTGTGAAATGCTCTGCTGGCTAAATGCTAAACCCGATTTACTTCACACTTGGTAGGGTGATAGAGTTTTGACGTATTGATTTTGGTGCCAAAATATTATGTGTAGTTTGGCAGCATTATTTGCATATTCAGGAATATTAATTAGATTATTTGGCTGGTTCAAAGTGATAACCCCTTCCATGCAAGGCTTTGTTGCAAGTTATCTGGGAGTTCCGTAAGTTATAGTTGGGCATATTGCGGGGGCCCAAATTATATATGCAAATGAGCTGATTAATATGCAAAATCAGAGTAATAGCATATTTTTAAAACAGACATCGGATATGCAAATTCCTTCACTGCACAAAAAACACATTATGGTGCGCTTCTTGCCCATTTGAAAGTTCTTGTAATGCCGGGCTTAGGTATACAAATGAAGCTAATTAAATATGCATAAATTGCTTATCGTAAAATGGTACATCGATATGCAAAAAGTCTTTGCTACGTTGAAACTATTACCATCTTGTGTGTGAATCATATGGAGGGGGAAGGGGGGTGTTGGGCGGAGGGGAGGCGGCTGGGGTGTTGGGGAGGAGGAGTGTAGGGGGTGTTGGTGGAGGAGGCAGGGGTTGAGTGTTGGGCGGGATGGGGGCGGGGTGGGTGTTAGTGGCGAGGTTGGGGGCGGAGGGGACGGGGGGTGTGCGCGGGAGGGGTATGGTGGTGTGCGTCTGGGGGGGGTCGATGGCCGGTAGGGTGCGTCGGTGGACGGGTGTGGTGAGTTGCGTCGGCGAGGGAACGGGTGTGAACCATGTGACCTTTGGTAACTTGGTGACTGAGTGTGACCTTGGGACTTGTTGGACATTGGTGACTTTGGTGACCTTGGTGACCCCATGCGACATTGGTGACCCCATGCGACTCCTTGGTGACCTCACAGTCCATGGTGACTCATGTGACACATTGCGACCTAATGTGACCATGGTGACCTTAATGTGACCATGGGACTTCATGGACCATGGGGACTATGTGACCCCAGTGACCCCATATGACCTTGGTGACCCATGTGACCTTGGTGACCTTTGGACCCATTTACCCATGTGACCTTGGTGTCCCCATGTGACCTTGTTGACCCCGTGTGACCCTTTGTGACCCTATGTCACCTTTGACCCCATTCACAACTGCAACGGCAGCTGACACAAGCGGTCCAAACAAGGCCGCCGAGTATTTTTTTTAAAACATAGTGTTCGCCATGCGTATTATGGAAACACTTTACCTATAGGTGGTAAAAACTTTTAAGTAAGATAGAGATTTTATCATGAGTTTTCCATTGCCCCTTTGCCTCTGTAGACATCTTATATTACAATATGGTGGTAAAGTGCCTATTTGACGTATTGCAAGCTAGATGTAGGATTCCTGCAAAAAGTCAGTTTTTTCCTGGCAGCACTGCTCTGTAATGCTTGCATTATTCCCAAATTATTTTTATTTGTGAACATTAGACCAAACATCATAATGTACCAACAAACTAAAGCCATACTATCATCAAAGCGTTACCATGTGAATTATGGACTTTTTAAAAAAGGTAATTTTCAGGTAATCCAAACATTCTGCAAAACACCATACTTTGGTATAATGTATGCTTTACAAACACGCCGTGTGTTAAAATCGGTTTACTAATTTTTAAAAGTTAAAGATAGTATAGTATACTACAACCGTTTTTGTTGTTAATGAGGTTTTATGCGTGGGGTGGCATCACTTCGGGCATTTCAGGTATTCCAAAAAGGGTGATGAATGATGAAATTGGAATATAGAAAAATAAAGGTTTTGGTCGTAACCATGGCAAACAGGGTCGAGGTTCGAGGGTTAAATTTAATTGTCATATTTTGGTACTTGGAGTCAAAGACTTCCATGTTGAAAATATGAAAGAAAATCTATTTTTTGAGGTCTGCCATCCTGGGTCGATTTTTACAGAAACATGTCTCTTAAGTCAGCAACTTCATGGTGCTAAAGGGTCTTTAAATGATCTAAAAAGCCCTAACTGTATGCTGGTGACAATGAAACAGGACAAAAATGAAGACCCCCCCCCCCCAAATAAAGTACACGGCCACGCCGGCACGCCGTGGTGGGAATAGCGAGTTCTACCGTGTATTTTTCATTTGTAGAGGCCTAATGGCAAGGGTAAAAAGCTGCTGAAGGATCTTTAAATAACAAAATGTATAACTACATGCCGGTTCCCATGAAGCAGGCTTTAAAAATTTCATGACCCTAAAAGTTGGGGCCACCCCCTTTTGTGGTTTTTCGCGACCACTCGCCTCTCCAGTGTTATTAAGCCTAATCTCTTATCACTCCTCTCTTTTTTTCTGCTCTCTTTTCATTTTTCAAAGAAAACGTCGCTAAAATCCCTTTTTTACGCCGCATTACCATTGGCATAGCCAATGGAGGAGTGGCAGGGGGCAAGCGTCCCCCACACACACAATACATACGAGAAGGGGAGCCAAAAACTGGGACGGGAAAAAGGGAAGACAAAAAGAGAAAAGAAAATAGGAAGAAGAGACGGGGAAGGAAAGAAGAGGGGAAAGAGGGAGAAGAGAATGG
>JAMKCH010072720.1:0-18706 GCA_023653785.1 Ophioderma brevispina | reverse complement strand
TGTTAAGAATATGATTTTTGTAGGATCACATGACCTTGTTGAGACGAAATTTCCTAAAACTGGTGCATTGTGGGATTGACTCAAAACACCCTCCGTCCTCTAACTGAGCGGTCATTTGCAAGTTTAACGTCCACCCCTAAGGAATATGGGAACGAGTTCCATATATAGCCCATTTCTACAGGAAACAAATTATATTTATTTATTGCATACACTAATAAAACCCCTAGTTCTAAGGCCGAAAATAAAATAATTTGTTACATGTAAAACTTTGAAGGGGTTACATATGGAACCCATGCGGAAAACCTCATAATATGAAATATCGCCCACCGCTTGAACACTGTAAAATCGTTTTAGAGATATGTCTTACAAACACCTATGTCTTCAATCAGAGAAAACTCTAACAAATTCATAATCGTTTGTTTCTCATAAAGACACGATCCAAGATACAATGCTCAATCAAGACATCGCATGTCTAACTAAGGGAAATCAAGACGTATCTTACGTGTTTTGATGATTTTTATATGGTGGAAAATAAATTTGAATTGAAAACAGACTGCAATAGATACGTCATACATTTTAGACATGTCTTGCATGGGGCCCTGTCTTTGTGTGAAATGCCTTGAATAGAGATGCGATCTGTGCCTTACTAGAAACGCGTCTCAAAACTGTCTTCATAAAACATTTCCTAAAGTATGACTCCGGGCCAGACACTGGATTCTATCACGTCACGCAAGTGCAATAAAGTCGTATACTTACATTTTTTGGGGAAGTTTATGAGTCATATTATATAATTTTATATACATTGCAAGCGACCAGCTCAATCTATTGCAGAATAATTAGGCCCAATTAGGTGCAGTTGTGACTTTATTGCACTCAAAATTGAATTTCTGTGGAGGGCAACAAAGTCGTAACTGATAAATACGACGTTCTGCATTCAACGGGAGAAGCAGTAAATATAGATACGCCATTTTATTATTTTAAGGCAAAAATGGTTTTAAGAAAGGGTGTAAATAAAAGAAATATCCATGCTTCCGACCCAAAGTTCATTTTTTCACCAAATTCAGGATTTTGGTGAAATAACTCTAATAACATAAAAAATGTAGCAACGACTCTATTGCCTTCGGCATTTACGGATTGGAAAAGGTAAACTTTGTTGCACTTGTCGTAACTGGTAGAGATGTGCAGTTACGTCACCTTAATTTGCTAATTGCGACTTGTCGACTTAAGTGGGAAATAATACATTTGAATGCATTTTCATCGTGTGTAATAATTCTCATTGGCAAACTCACAACTTAATGAAACACAAAAACGCTGTAAAATCATGAAAATATAGAATATACTATATACTTTGTTGCACTTGCATGGGGATTTCCTATTTTTCAATGACTAAGTCATGTCGATTTTTACAGTCAACACGGTCTCAGAATAAACACTTAGTATACGTGCTTACTCAGAAGTTCCGAGGATACCGGTGTGAAAGCAGATATAGTCCGGTGAGTAGATATAAAAGGGGTGTTCTGGCTCATTTTCTGTTGACCTCTGTATATTTTGCCAAACCACATATAACCACATATGTTTAACAGAAATCCCTCTACACCACATATCCATCCAAATAACTCACATACAACCCACAGAAACCCCCCTACACCCCAACCCCCACATACAACCAACAGCAATCCCTGTACAACAAGTCCCTAGATACCTCATGCACAGAAATCCCTCTATAACAACCCCCCTAGATACCTCTATGCACAACAACTTCTGTTAAACCCTCTCCTCACCCTCAAATTTTGCAAAAAAAAATGATTTTGGAAAAAAGTCATATAATAAAAAACATGGAATCATTCAAAAAATTTCACAACGTTGAAAAAGAAATCTCTCTCGAGTCCAAAGTTGAAAATAATCTTTTTGTTTTCTACAATAACCAGTGGATTAGACTTACTCATAAAAACAATCCAAACAAATTTTGTTGTCCTAATTATCTTCAAAAAAAGGTGGAGTTGAGTTTTGTAGACAACTTGGAGTTCCGACTAGACAAGGTCAAAAATACAACAAAGAATTGTATGAAAAGACTAAAGAATCTCGAAAAAAAGCTAACAAAAGTTACTACTTGAAAAAAACCTCCAATTGATTCGGAGGTGTTTTTTTTGGCTAAAGAAAATCATTTCCCCATATAATAAAGAAAGGATGTCGCAGCGAAAAATCGTACCAGGTCGAAAAATCAAAGCAGTGATTCTCAATACGCTCTCCGTCAAGGAGTTGAAAAAGTATGCCAAAAAACATGGATACAGAGGTTACTCTCGCATGAAAAAGCCGACCTCCTAGAATATCTGAGAGGACCTCTTCCACCCCCACCCCCAACGAGAGAACAACTCGCAGCAGAAAGGAGAGAGAGAGGGGAGATTTCAATGTGAGAGAGCTGAAAGAGAAGGCAAAAAATACTGGTCTTCGAGGATACTCAAAGCTGAAAAAAGCTGATCTAAAAAACATTTTGGATGAAAATTACATTCTTTCTGAAAATCTTTTTCAACTCGAACCCACATTCAATCAACGACCTCCTCACAATAACCTTAGAGTCAGAAGGTCAGACCAGGCCCTAAGGGGATATGCTCAGAATTTCGAAATTGAAGGAAGATCTAGAATGGATCCAGTACCTATACGTGAACGAGATAAGAAGACCCCTAGGATATGGAACAGTTCCAGATATAGCCCATTCTACGGAAAACAAATTATATTTATTTAGTGCATACCCTAACTAAACCCTCTTTCTTAGAGAGCCCGAAAGCAAATATTTGGTACATTTAAAAGCTTTGAAAGGTCATATGCACCCCTGCGAAAACACTCAGGATATGAAATATCGCCCACCGCTTGAACACTGTAAAATCGTTTTGGAGATATGTCTTGCAAACACATCTGTCGTCAGCAGAGAAAACCCAAACCAAATCCTAATCGTTTGTTTCTCATACAGACACGATACCCAATCCACACTGCTCACTATCAAGAACACTCGCATTTCTACCTAAAGAACATCAGACGTATCTTAGCGTTTTTATGATTTTTTTTATATGGTGGAAATAATTGTGAATTTAAAACGACTGCAATAGCTTAACGTTCATTTTAGATACATGTCTTGTTGTCATGTGGCCCCGCTGTCTTTGTGTAACTGGCCTTGAATAATATGCGATCTGTGCCTTACTAGAAACGCGTCCTCAAAACTTTCTCATAACACATGTCCTAAGTTGACTCCGGGGCCAGACACGTCTTCTATTACTTCCACGCAAGTCATAAAGGCGTATACACATTGTTTTTTTGTGAAGTTTATTGATTCCATATTAAATAATTTTATATACCTTGAAGCGAACCACTCCACTTCTATTGCCGACTAATTAGGCCTAATTAGGTGCACGTTTGATGACTTTCTCTGCCTCAATGGAATTTCTGTTGAGGGCAACAGAAGTCGTAACTGATACTACGGGAGAAGCATAAATATAGATACGCCAATTTTTATTATTTTTAAGGCAAAAATGGTTTTAATAAAAGGGTGTAAATAAAAGAAAGTAATCCATGCTTCCGACCCAAAGTTCATTTTTTCACCAAATTCAGGATTTTGGTGAAATCAACTCTAAATAACATAAAAAAATGTAGCAACGACTCTATTGCCTTCGGCATTTACGGATTGGAAAGGTACTTTTGTTGTCACTTTGTCGTAACTGTAGAGATTGTCATTTACGTCACCTTATTTGTTAATTGCACTTCGTCGACTTAAGTGGAAATAAAACATTTGAATGCATTTTCATCGTGTGTAAAATTTCCATGGCATATACACACCTTATGAAACACAAAAACGCTGTAAAATCATGAAAATATAGAATATACTATATACTTTGTTGCACTTCAGGGCGATTTCCTATTTTTCATGACGTAAGTCATGTGATTTTACCAGTCACACGTTCTCAGATAAACACTAACACCTTAGTCATCTGCTTACTCAGTAATTTCCGAGATACCGATTAAAAGCGAGTATAGTCCGTTGAGTAGATATAAAATGGTGTTCTTGCTCATTTTCTGTTGAATCTCTGTATATTTTTTGCCAAACCACATATAAACCCATATGTTGTAACAGAACTCCCTCTACAACAACATATCCAAGCAAATAACTCAACATACAACCCACATAAACCCCCCTAACACCCCAACCCCACATACAACCAACAGCAATCCCTGTACAGAACAAACAGCCTAGATCCTCATGCCGAATCACCTCCCATCTATACAACCCCCCTGATACCTCTACCAACACTTCTGTTAAACCCCCTTCCGCAACCAACACTCAAAGTTTGCAAAAAAAATGATTTGGAAAAAAGTCATATAATAAAAAACTGGAATCTTCAAAAAATTTCACCATGAACGTGAAAAGAAATTTCTCCCTCTCGAGTCCAAAGTTGAAAACTGATATCTTTTGTTTTCTACAATAACCATTGGATTATACTTACTCATAAAATACATCCAACAAATTAATAATCAAATCAATAAAACATTAAAAAAAAAGTGGAGTTATTTTTGTAGACAACTTGTGCGTTCCGACATACAAGGTCAAAATCCAACAAAGAATTGTTAAAATCTCGAAAAAAGCTAACAAAAATCTCACTTGAAAAACCTCCAATGATTCGGAGGTTTTTTTTTTGGCATAGAAAACATTTGTCCCCATATAATAAAGAAATGATGTCCGCAGCGAAAACGTACCAGGTCCGAAAATCAAAGCAGTGATTCTCAAGTAACGGCTCTTCGCAAGGATTTAAAAGTATGCCAAAAAACATGGAGCCAGTTTCTCTCCGCATGAAAAAGCCGACCTCACTAAACTATCTGATAGGAACCTCTTCCACCCCCACCCCCAACTAGATAACACTCGCAGCAGAAAGGAGAGAGGGGGAGATTTCAATGTTAAGAGCTGAAATAGAATGCAAAAATGCCGGGTCTTCGAGATACTCAAAATCTGAAAAAAGCTGATCAAAAAAGATTTTTGAGGAAAATTACGATTCCCCCCCTACAAATCTTTTTCAACTCGAAACCCACATTCAATCAAACGACCTCCTCACAATCCCGTAGCGTCAAAAGGATCAGACCAGCCCTTAAGGGATTTGCTCATAATTTCGAAAATGAAGGAAGTCTCTATAATGGAACCCGTACACCTACTACTAGATAAGAAGAGCTCTAATTGGAATTCTTCGCGATCATCGTCAAACTACATTCTATGGTGTTTTTTGGAGTGCAAAATTAAACGTACCAACCCACAATGGGGGGAATAATTTCAGAAAAATATTTCAGTCCATTAACAAAAATATTCTCCCAGCACAATATTTAAGAGAGGCCACTTTTTTTCTATTTTGACAAACTCATGGACACGCCATCTAACCGATTTTTCTTAAACTTTGTAGGTACAAGACATTTGGTCCCAATGTAAGAATATGACCTTTAAATTTCAGCGTTTTGTCTGATTGCCATGGTACGCCCTTTCTTGTTTTTCCCCTGATTTACGGGTCTAGGAATTAACCTAAATTAGCTGATTGTCATACTAAAAAAACACTTTTTTCAACAAAATGGTTCATCAAGACGGTATATATTTTTAGGAAACGGAACTTCAATGGATAAATACCGTCATGTTTACACTAAGTGTCAGTAAATTTAAACGAGTCAGGATTGCCAGCTTATTATACTGTTGCCACGTTTAAATACGGCATGGTTACGATCTATGAACCTCTACATTTATAGGGCAAGGTACAAACCAGGGTTGGCTCCCAATGGTGATTATTTTTTTTATTTTCAGTGTGTCCATGTAATGTTGACTTAACGCCCTTCAAAGTTTTAAAACATTGTGGGCAAAGTACGGCGTTACTTCTCACCTTGACAACCGAAATCAGGGGGTTTTTGTGATAAGGCGTTTTGGCGTATTTTAAGGGTATTATTTAGCTATAAAACATTACATCAGTGGTAAGAATATATTTTGGGGCAAAAGCAGATGGATCTTTTTACAATCCATCCATCCTTGTCGTACTGTGTCTGTATCTGTGTGTCTGTCTTTATGTGTGTCTGTCTGTCTTTCACACTTACAAAGTCTTCTGGTTTGCCAAACTTTGGCTTTGCAAGTTAAAAATCTATCAGAAAACCCATAATTCCATCCAAGGCCCCTATGGGTGTTCACAGATTTGGGTCAAAGTTAATGTGGGCCAATGTAAAGGGGCATTGTGCCACAAATCAATTAAAGGGGCCTTGTTGCCACAAATAAATTGGCTTATGTTCACCAAACTTATAGCAATAGACATGTACCAAGATTTGTGCAGGGCATAGTAGGTTTTAATTACCTTTAGGTTAATATTGATAAGCTTTTGTTGGCATATTTTAGAGTATTATTTACTATAAACACGACATATGTCTAATAATTATATTGTTGGGATCTAAAAAAGCAATTGAAATACCTTTTAAATCTTTTAAATTGACAGATATAAACTGATGATGTCAAGTATTCGTTTGTAACTTGCATGTGACATTGAAATTAGCTATCGCATAGGTGTAATCACATTTTGCAGTCTTTTGGGAATCCTTTATCTTCAATGCATTCAATTTGTTGTCAAGCCTGGCCATTCATTATATGCTGTTAAATAATTCATTATTTGGAATAGACATTCGACCAACGGTCTATCATTTGCATAACGCATTCTTGTGCAACTAAGTTTGGCGATCTCGGCAATGTTTTTGGTTTCCCTCCCCTTACTAAAAATTATCTTCAGGTATTTGTTTGCTTATCATGAAATCTTTTCGGTCTTTTTTTTGTTTCACAATTCAACGCAACTTCCCATCTTTTTGTCAGCTATGCCCCGAATGCTGAGAAAGAATTAATGTTTCCACATTATGTCTTCACATTAGTAATGCCAACTTTTGGTCTCTGAATCTTTGTGGTACATTAAAGGTGCTTGGGTCCGATTGTATGTCATTGTTTTCTCTACTTGACATGAGAGCCTGCAACTTGCACATACGCCCCTTCAAGTACTCTTTGGAAACAAACTTGTGGTTTCGCATTTGCACAGCCCTAGTCATACTGCTAATATTGATGATTAACCATCAAATTGGTTGTTTTTGTTATTATTCTTGGGAATGGCATAGATTTGAGGGCTCAAGTTACAGGACGACCAATGAGAAAAAACACAGCCTTTCACTGAATATCAAAATCAAGGACTACTTGTGGGTAAATCGGGGGAGGGGGGGTCCCCAAAACGATCTGAACAAGCAACCTGTAATTACGAACCTGTCATCAGGTGAATACCCGCTTATATCCTGAACATGGCTTGTAGAAGTCAGTTCATACTCCAGTGATGTAAAAGCAAAATGCAACTTGTTCTGAACTGTAGTCACACATTGAATACCATTGAAGATAAACAACAACAATTTGCTATCCCAAAATTGCCCAGTCTTTATCAACTTAATCATCCATGATTGTCATGAGATCAAGTAATCTTGGAACTTATAGATTACTTGCATAATACAAAATATCCCTTTTGAAATTATTTTGTGAACATCTTAAAATTGATATTCAATGAACAGAGGTTAAGAGACAAAATAACTTAACTCGTCAAAACTTGGAAAATCTTATCAACATGTTCTTGGCCATATTACTGAAAATGTGTTTTAAATTTTTCAGCTACTGTTGCAAAAGGCGTGCCTTGGAACAAGGCAACACGACGAAAAAAATGGTAAACCACAGTGGCGATATCCTCGGGGATATGATGACATGGCGTTAGTGCAATCTGTGGTCTTCTACCAGGTTGCCGTACGCAGGAAATTTTTTTTTTTTTGTGGGGGGGGGGGGTGGGGGGGGGGGGGTGTGCAGACCTAAAAAAGTTGGACCTTTTTTTACGCAAAGTGGACCTAACCCTCCCCCCCCCCCCCCCCCCCCAATGGTCCCCTCTTTTTTGGACTTTTGACATTTTATCACCAAAAAGTGGACTTTTCGTGGCAAAATTTAATCTAAATTTTGGACCATTTTAATCAAAATTCAGCAAAAAGTGACCTTTTTTTTCCCCTTTGTGAATTTGGGGATGTGTGCGACCGCACCCCCGCGCAACCTCCCTGCGTACGGGCCTGTCCTTCTTCCTTTCTTCAATTTACTAAGTTTGGATATATAGAATCGTATTTATCTAGCAAAAATGACAAAATATGTTGACCCTTTTCTTGTGAGATTACTGCAACAACCTGGAGTAGACATAGCCAAGTTTTATAACGATTTTGCTATTTAATCTACTCAACACTATTCGAATCGTTCTACAATGAAACGTGTTTCCCATAGGTAATAACTGTCACCCAATTCATACTTCTAATTCAGGTTGTTTTGGGAGAAATCTGCAATTTTGCAAGCTTTTTTTTATCTCAGAGACAGCAATAAACACACAATACTGTATTACTGTATTTATCTGTAATTGTCATGAAGACTCTGGGAAATAAGCTATTAAAACGTGTTGCTAGAATCAACTGATTATTGCGCATATGGGTTTTATTTTGAAAGTTATTACATGTTACCAAAAGACAGAAGTCACAAAAATTCCGAAATTAGTGATGGTGTTCTACTTTTCGAATGACCCTTAAATTGGACCTGAGTAATTGGTCCCATATTTTTGAAAGACAAGTTTTTGGAAACACATGAACAATGTGTAAACCATATGTTTTTGCTAGCTTTCTATCTAGTGGTATTTGATTAAATTGGCTTAAAAAACTGGTATTTCACGAATGGAATGTAACATGGGAAAATCTTATATATATATATATATAATATATATTATAATTATCTATATAGATATTATATATATATATCTATATATATATATATATATATTTTCACAATCTATTATCTATCTCTCTATATATTATTTTCACCCTGTCCGCTAGGCATTCCTTCCCCCCCAAAACAAGCCACCAGTGGTGCGGTAGCTCAGCAGATCGTTTGTAATATGGGTCTTTTGGTCACTGTTCCTTCTGGCCAAAGGCTGGTGATTATCCCAATTGATTTAGTCACAAGAAAGAATTTATAATCTTCAAAGATGTCTTTATCGGTCCCATGTGACCTTTGTGTAAACCCATATGGGCATTGGGTCAGACAGTGTTCTTCTGAACTATTTTTGCAAGCGTTTTTGCACAAGACAAAATAGGGACAGAGGTCCCAATAGGTCGTCCGATTTTGTGGTCCAAGAACAAGAGAAGAAGAATGCCCCTACGTGACCTCTGACATGACAAATGGCAATTGCCTTCACTTAGTTACTGCCTAATACCCCCATTGTCTCCATAATAAGCACACCAAGTATGGTACAAAACTTAATCCATACCTGCACTAAATCGCTACAGTAAGTTGAAAAAAATGCCACCCAAAAGGCATACAAGGTAATTATGACCACCAGTGACCCCTATGGACCTTCGACCTCCCCTTTTAAAACCCACATACGAGCACGAGCCCTTGTCTCACATGGCCCACATGACCTTGACCCATCTGTGAACACCCCATATAGGCCTTGCAGCAGTTCTGCTGATCGATTGAACAATGGGTGATCATTGACATATCGGTGTACTCCCTATATTTGCCTAATTTTGGTGAATATACATTTTTTGTGGCATAAGAAGGAATTTTAATAATGTTCAAAGAATGACCCTTTCATTGACCCTATATGACCTTGGACCCAAATCTGTGAACACCATAATGGCCTTGTTAATGGTTTTTTCTGACAGATTTTTTGCTGCAATTCAGCCCAAACGTTTGGCAAATGGAATATTTTTGCAAGTGTGAACAGACAGCAGACCACAAACGACATCAGACAGACACAGACATCCCAGCGACGATAGATGGATTGTAAAAAGTATTCCATCTGCTTTCTCTAGCCCCCACATATATTAGTACCCACTAATTTAATGTTTTATAGCGAAATAATACCCTAAAATACGCCAAAACGCCTTATCAAAAATCCCGATTTCTGTTCACGTGTCAAGTAAACGCGTACTTTGCGCCCAATTTTTTTTCAAAATTCAATTGAAGGGCGGTTAAGTCAACATTACATGAACAAAATAAAATAAAAAAAATAATCACGTGGCCATTGGGAGAAAAGGGATTTGACCTTGCCACATAACATTTAGAGTTTTTCATATATCGAATGCGTATTTTCAACGTGGCAACAGTCAAGAAGCTGGCAAGCTGACTCTTTTAAATTTAATGACACTTTGAAACATGAAGTATTTATGCCATGAAGGTAGTGTTCCTAAAAATATCTACCGTCTTTGAGTACCATTTTTGTTTAAAAATTGCTGTTTTTAGTATGATCAGCTAATTTGGGTTATCCTAGACCCTAAATCAGCAAAAGAAAAAGGGCCGATACCATGGCAACAGACAAAATGCTGAATTTTTAAATGTCATATTCTTACATGGGACCAAATGTCTTTTTACCTCACAAGGTTAAGAAAAATCGATGAGATGGCGTGTCCATGAGTTTGTCCAACCTAGACAACATTGGCTCTTAAATGCTACGTACGAAGAAATTATCTCTGAATTAACGAAGAAATTTCAAATTCCTGCAAATGGTAGTGGATGGTCTTTACAGAAGTCCTAATATTTGGAATCAACCTCACAGAATTCAAACCATTGGGTGGATCAGCCTACATTCCACTTCCTAAATTTTTAGCAGCAAAAAAGGCCTTGATTACATGAAAATGATATAACCAATGCGGTCAAATGGTGTTAGCAGAGCCTTAAAATCCAGTCGTCAAAAACCAAGACAGTCACAAAGAACTACTTCCGAAAAGCGCTGAAAGTATGATTGGTAAGAATGGATTTCCACTCGCTTGAAGGACATCATTCAATTCGAAAAAATATCCGAACAATAGCCTTTTGCACGTTTCTCTGGTTTGTAAAGTAAAAATCGAACCTATGAAAAAAAAAACCGGTGATCCGCAATAGACCTCATAGAGTTATCCTTCTTTCTATTTTCACAACGGAGAACTCAACATTACTTGCGTGATCAAAAATTTACAGCAGACTCTTCACAAACAAAATTACAACTAAAAAGGCAAAACATTTTGTGTACAAATTGCTGATCGTTTCCTATACCGAAAATCTCGTCTCAGAGTCAGAAGAACCTATGTTTCAACAAAACATGCAAAATAGTACCTCCGAAGGAGAACACATTTCACTCATTCAAGAATTATTTCAAATCTCATCAGGTGCCATTTGTTGTTTAAGCTGACTTTGAGGTTTCAAACAAACCGATTGACACTGCCAACCACATCCAGGTAGCTCTTACACGAAAAATTAACACCACAAACCTTCCGGCTTTTGCTACTACAAGCAAATGTTTCGACGACTCTGTGTACATTCAAGACCCTTTAAGTACACTAAAAAATCTGAGGATGAAGATATAGTCTCAAATTTTTTGTTGAAACTTTGAAAGAACACCAGGAAATCCACCCCCAGAAAATTTAGATTTCAGAAAAGTGATCTTGACGAGAATATGCCAGAAAATACAAAAATGGCCAAAAAATGGTCACATTTTGCGATAGAACACTCACCCCTGACGACAATACCAATTAAACTTCGAGACTCACTGCTCACAATAACCGGAAAGTTTCGAGGTGCAGCACACAACGAATGCAACCTAGCTTCCATCCAAATCATATCGATGTCTGTGATAAGTTCGAGCTTGATTTCTTTCTCTGTCTTTTGAGCATTGGCATCATAGAAAGTCCAGTAGCTGTGAATACCAGGCTGGATCTAGCTCGTAATTTTCAACAACTTTTCTAAATTCCTCAAAACGTCGGCTAGAAGCAGCACATCGGTAAGAAGATTAGATTGTGGTAGTCCCTCATGGTCTTGAAGTTAAGGCTTTTCCATACGCTTTGCGCGTAATTGTAATCATCGTCGGAAATGTGCTCGTTGTTTAGCTTGGAGTAAAAGCTTCTTTTGTTGAAGTTGAGTTTTCTTCAAGTCCCTTCAAAGAGAATTGACGTAGTCGTACGGAAAAACTCATTTCCTAGTCCAAAGTTGAAATCCTTGTCTGTATAATGGCTTTCATGCTCTCCCAAGTTCCTGGAAACTACTCCGAAAGATTTTGGATACGCAGCTTGCCAATCCAGATGACATAAACTTTGAATGAGTCTAAAAAATCGAATGTTGCGTTTCACTTACTTTCTTTTTCAACCTTCTGAACCATTTTCAAAAACTGTAACAAATCGTCAACCACAATTTTGTTTTTGGATGAAATTTACCTTTCTTCGTTGTTGGGAATTCAGTCAATCTACCAGCATTCTTGCCGAGATTTTTGATGAAAAGGTTCACATCGTGCCGCAGATTAATGAAAAAAGACTCGAAAAATTTGGTTTTCTGTAAGCTAGGTTGCATTCGTTGTGTGCTGCACCTCTAAACTTTCCAGTATAGTGGCAGTGGTCTCGAACGTTGTACTGGGTCCTTGTCGTCAGGGGTGATTGGTCTATCGCCAATGTGACATTTTGTTGTGGCATTTTTTGTAATTTTCTGGCATCATTCTCGTCAAAGATCATCTTTTTCGAATCTAAATTTTGGTGGATTTCCTGTATGTTTTTTTTTCATATTCTTTACTTTTCTCATATTCTTTATTTCCATAACCATTTAAAACTAAACAAGATATAAACAAACTATACAGGCAAGATACGGATTAAATAACAAACGTATTACGACGGAGGACCTGATCAAAAGCCCAATAAGGCCAGAAGCGACCAACCCAAAAAAAAAACATTTACACAACTTAACCTCAAATCTAACATCAAAATACAAAAAAATAATGAACATCAACAAGTTGACGGTCAACCCCACACACAAGACGAACAGGTGCTCAAACTCACAATTATATAAACTTATTATCCATGCTTGTATTACTGCGAAAGTGCCTAAATCGAATTTGATTTTTTAATGTTTACACTGTGAAGGGAGTTCCAAAGAATATGTCCAGATGTTCTTACAGATTGATCAGAAAATACCTTTTTTTGTTTCTAGTAATATTATAATCCACTAAGTGAATCTTGTGTGGATAGTCTGAATATCAGATCTTACTGTACAAAAATTTGCCAAATGATTAGGTAACTCATTGTTTGAATTTTTGTACATAAAAACAACCAACCCATTCTAGATTTAGGTATCAAATACATTTAAAATATTATGCTTTGCAAAAGGGTCTAGTCATGACTTCATAATTGCTATTAGTAATAAACTCTCCAACGCCCATTTCTGGAGGTTGAATATTTTTTCTATATAATGTTTTTACAAATGCATTTCCTCCATACAAGGATAACGTAATGGATGTACGGCAGAACAAGCGTGCATCTAAAGAATACCTATCTGGTCTGGAACAAAATACTTTATTTTTATTCATTACTCCAATATGACTGGAAATGGTTTTTTAGATAATACGACAATATGACATTTCCTTGTTAAGTTTTCATCGATTAATACACCTAAAACTTAGTTTTGTGGTTACCCGTCTATATTTTGGTCTCTCTAGTAGTAATATCAATAATGAGGCGATTGTTGCCCGTGACTATTAGCCCCATTATTTGAAGTCATATGTGGAGTACTTAGAAACATGTAATTAGTTTGCTAGCATTACTGATAGTTTATTTTGCCTTGACCAATTATTACCTCCCTCTACTCCTGTTTATTAACTCTTCTGGCTAGGCAATATCATTTTCTAAATAGGATTGTAAGTATCGTCGCGCAACTACTATGAATTCCAAAAGAGTGATGAGTTAATAATAATTATATATAATTATAACAGTAAAGGTCCTAAAAATGGCCCCCTGGGAACCCACATTTATATTTTAAATTTTGATTTGTTTTAATTATACTACTCCCAATATTGCTTCCTATTATCTAAATAATTCCGAAACCAGTCAAGTACAATGCCCCGGAACCCGTATATTTCCCCATCTTATATAGCAAAATGTTTTATTATCTATCGTACGAAGCTTTCGATAGTCAAGAATACTAAGATAGTCTCTCCTTTTCACTGCTTTGTTAATCTATCTAAAGTTTGTAAAATACCCATTTATGTAGAATGATTTTCTCGGAAACCAAGTTGGTTGTTGTTTAATATTTCATGCGTTTCAATGAATGTGATACACCGATTAAATATCAATCTTCATAATTTTTAAACGCATGGAAGGACGGACACCGGTCGATAATTTTAAAAGAAGTCATCATTATCTTTTTTTGTATATTGGGAATAACTTTTGCAATTTTCGTTTTTCTGGTACCACAACGGTTGTCAAACGATAAATTGAATATCATAGAAAGGGGCTGTACAATTTCATTGGTCACCTGCTTACATACAGCTGCCAATGTACATCATAACCGGCACTCTTTTTATCAAAATTTTCAATAATTTTTCATTACCTCAGTTTCTAGAATTGGCTTCATAAACATATTACTCTGCATGGGCTCTTTAAGATATCGTAGTATCCTTACCTAATTGTGATTTTTTGATGCAAGATTTGGGCCTACAAATTAACAAATAAATTGTTAAATTCAGTAGATGATGGTTAGAATGCTTTAAAATTATTTCTCCAGAATCGTATTTAAACTGGTCCGGCAACGACTGCTTACGACCAACGACCCATAATATTGTTTATTACCTTCCAAGTCTGTCGCATATTACTTTTTGCTTTCTCGAATTTATTAAGAATATCACGTTTTGATATTCTTATTAAACATGCAGTTTTTTCTAAATGTTTTGAATTTCTTCTTCTGCCCACTGGGCCTTGCTTTGACATTGCAATATTTTCTTATAAGTTTGTTTTTTGATTTGATACTGCATAACCACCTTTTGAAATCCACGGTGACCGCGATCTTTCTTATACTTACATTTACGTTTCTTATGACTACACGTATTATAATAAATCATTAAATTTATCGTAAATACACTGTTTTTTTCCAAAGTTTCCACCGCAAATTTGGCTATATCTTCATCCAAGACTTTTTTGTACATTACAGGTCTTGATGTACACAGATTCGTCGAAAGAAACATTTGATGTAGTAGCAAAAGCCGAAGGTTTGTGGTGTGATATTTTTTTCGTTAAGAGCTCCCTGGTTTGGTGGCAATTGTCATCGGTTTTTTGTAAACTTCAAATTCCCCGCGTAAACAACAAATGGCACCGGCTGATATTGAATAATGCTTGATGATTGAAATGTGTTCCTTCGGAGGTACTATTTTGCATGTTTTGTTTTGAAACATAGTTCTTCATGCTCTCTAACGAGATTCTGCGGTAATGAAACGCTCATAGCAATTTGTAGCAAACCAAAATCTTTTTGCCGTTTTTAAGTGTACTTTTGTTTTGGTATAAGAGTCTGCCTGTAATTTTTGTATCACGGCGGTATGTTATGTTTCTCCGTTTGAAATAGAAGAGATTGACTCTATGAGGTCTATTGGGATCACCGTATTTTTCATAGTTCGATTTTTCCTTCTACAACCAGAGAAGAGAACTGCTATTGTTGGGCTTATTTTTGTTGCGAATGGAAATGAGTTCCTTTCAAGCGATCGGAATCCATGCCTGTCCAATCATACTTTATCAGCTGCTTTTGAATTTTTTGTCGACTCGCTCTGCGTTTTAAGGCTCTGCTAATACACCATTTGACGCAATTGGTTGACATATCTTTATTTCCATAACCATTTAAAAAACAAAGTATAAACAAACTATACAGAAGGATTACGGATTAATACAAAACATTACGGAGGATGATCAAAAGGGCCAATAGGCCGAAGCGACCAACCCTAAAAAAAAAAAAATTATTACACCAAATTAAACATCAAAATGCTAACATCAAAATACAAAAAAATAATGACCATCAACAAGTTGACGCGTCACATCACACAGGACGACACAGTGCATAAAATCACTTATAATAAACTATTAGCTATGCTGTATTTGACTGCGAAGGGCCTTTAATTCGAATTTGATTTTTTAATGTACTGTGAAGGGAGGTTACAAAGAATAGGTCCAGAGGTTCTACAGAGTGATCAGAAAATACCTTGTGTTTTTCTATAATTATAATCACTATTGACGTCTGGTGACTTATGTGATAGTTAGAATATCAGATCTTATTGTAAAAAATTTGCAAATGATTAGGGTAACTATTGTTTGAAATATTTGTACATATAAAAAACACCAATTCTAGATATAGGTATCAAATAAATTTAAAAATATTATGCTTTGCAAAATGGGGTATAGTATGACTTCGATAATGGCTATTAGTAATAACTCTCAACGCCCATGTGGAGGTGAATATTTTTTCTATTCTATGTTTTACAAGCATTTCCCCATGCAAGGATAAGTCGTAATTGATGTACGGCAGAACAAGCGTGCAATATAAAGAAGACAATATCTTTTCTGGAACAAAAACGTATTGATTTACGCCAATATTAGTGAAATTGTTTAGAGATACTATCAATAGGACATTTCCATGTTAAGTTTTCATCGATTAATACAACCAAAAACGTAGTTTTGGTACCACGTCTAGATGTTTTCCATCTAGTTATAATATCCTATGAGGCGAGTTGTTGGCCCGTGACTATTAGCCACATTATTTGAAGTCATATGTGGCAGTACCAAAAAAACATGTAATTAGTTTTGCTAGCAATAATGATAGTTTATTTGCCTGAACCAATAATTTACCTCTGATAAATCTTGTTTATTAATTTCTTGGCTAGCAATATTCATTATGCGAAAATAGGATTGTAGTAAGTATCGTCGACATAAAATATGAATTCCAAAAGAGTTGATGAGTAAATAATATTCATTGATTATAATATAAAAAGTAAAGGTCCTAAAATGGACCCCTGGGAACCCACATATGATATTTTAAATTTGATTTTGTTGAATATAATATGACATATTGACTTCCTATATAAGAAAATAATTCCGAAACCAGTCAAGTACGAGCCCCGGAACCCGTAATATTCCATCTTATATAGCAAAATGTGATGATCTTATGTATCGAAGCTTTCGTTAGGTCTAAGAATACTCCAAGAGTAGTCTCTCCTTTTTCAACTGCTTTGTTAATCTTTATACAAGTTTTAAAATACCAATGTACTGTAGAATGATTTTCTCTGAAACCAATTGGTTGTTGTGTAAACAAATAATTTCAGGCTTTTAAATAGAATGTGATTTACACATATTAAATATTCAATCTGATTCAAGAAGATTTTTAAAAAGCATGGAAGGAGGACAAGGTCCCCCGATAATTTGAAATAATTCATCATTATCTTTTTTGTATATTGGAATAACTTTTGCAATTTCAGTTTTCTGGTACCACACCGGTTGTCAAAGATAAATGGGAATATCATAGAAAGAGGGGCTGTACAATTTCATTGGCAACCTGCCTAACAATAAAGCTTCCAATGTCTCATACCTGCACTCTTCTGTCTGATCAAAAATTTCAAAATTTTAATTACTCAGTTTCTATAATTGGCTTCATAAACATATTTACTCGCATGGGATCTTTAAAGCTAATCGTAGTAGTCATTACCTGAATTGTGGATTTTTGATTGCAAGATTTCGGGCCTAACATTACAAGAATGAGCAAGTGTTAAATTCATTAGATATGGTTTTAGAATCTTTAATATTTCTCCAGAACGTATTTAAAAACTGGTCGGCACGACTGCTTACGACCACGACAAATAAATTGTTTATTACCTTCCAAGTCTGTCGCATATTAGGTTTGTTTCTCGAATATTAAAGAAATATTTACGTTTTTTATTCTATCATAAAAATAAGTTGTTTCTAAAATGTTTTGCATTCTCCACTGGGCATTGCTTGGACAGTGCCAAAATTTCTATTAAGTTTGTTTTTTGTATTGATACTGCGATAACAACCTTTTGAAATCCACGGTGACCGCGATTCTTTCTTTATACTTACATGTCGTTCTTTAATGGATACACTTATTATATAAATCATTAAATTTATCTGTAAAACACTGTTTTTCCAAAGTTTCCACAAATTTGAGCTAATTTCATCTAAGACTGTTTGTGTACATTAAAGGGTCTTGAATGTACACAGAGTCGTCGAAACATTGATGTAGTAGCAAAAGCCGGAAAGGTTGTGGTGTGATATTTTTCGTGTAAGAGCTACCTGGATGTGGTTGGCAATTGTCAATCGGTTTTGTGAAACATTCAAAGTCAGCGTACGTAAACAACAATGGCACCTGTGAGATCGAAATATTCTTGAATGATTGCAAATGTTGTTTCTCGGAGGTACTATTGGCATGTTTTGTTTTTGAAACATAGTTATTCATGCTCTCTGAGACGAGATTCTGCGGTATAGGAAACGATCATTGCAATTGGTACACAAAATGTTTTGCCTTTTTTAGTGTACTTGTTGTGTAAGAGGCTGCTGTAATTTGATCACGCAAGGATGTGAGTTTCTCGTTTGAAAAAGAAGAAGATGACTCTATGGGTCTATTGGAGTAACGTATGTTTTCATAGGTCGTTTTCCTTCTACAAACCATGAGAGAACGAGAATGCTATTTTGTGGTTATTTTTTCGAATGAATGATGTCCCTTCATTTTAAGCGAGGCTGGAAATCCCATTCCTGTCCAATCATACTTTTCAGCTGCTTTCGAATTTTTTGTCGACTCGCTCTGCGTTTTAAGGCTCTGCTA
>JAMKCH010072716.1:0-62181 GCA_023653785.1 Ophioderma brevispina | reverse complement strand
GCATGGTCAGACAAATGCTTAATTCGTTTTCTGGTTAGTATAATTCCATTATCCCATGAAACCACTCCATATTGTTTCATAATTGTTTTTATAATCGTATTTGGGTAAGTTTATTCTTGATACAGGTTCTCCTTTAATGTATGACTAGTTCGCATTAGTCGCGGTCCCCAAGGAACTATTGTTTTCACACTAAAAATTGTTGGACAGGGTCCATTTTACATGGGTTTTTTCACAATACAATAGGCAAACGAGACCTTGCCATTGTCCCACATTCCCTGCACCCACCTGCACACGTATGCAGTTCATCAATCGATGCAAACCAGGCCCACGTTATAGCATACGAGATTTTAATCTAGGATGCTAGTAAATGTAAGGTTATACATTGTTCCGCGGTCGTCGCTTCCTTAAAAGAGATAGAGTAACACGTACACAAACGTTTTTGTAGCACACAATTCAAATTTTCAATATGATTTGGGATGCTTTAAAATTTGTGGGATTTCTATAACTATCAGAGACCACGCTTTTTTCTTCAAAACTTAAATTCGTCGCTTTTATCGGTGTTTTAACCCCCAAACACCCTTTCACGTCCATATTAGATTAACTTAGATATTAGTTGAACATCCGCAACATAATACATGATTTTTATAATGAATTCATGCATTTGGATCCCATCAGGACATTTTCAAGAGCGTTTTCGACCAGCTATTGAGGTCACAGGCGATTGTATTGTCTTCTCGTGTACAAGAACATAACGCATGTTGGCGTGACTTCCTGATTGACTGTTCGGGCCGACTGCCACATCCGGTGTAAAATACAGTCCATGTGACTGAAAGTGTCCCCACCACCCAGCCAGGAGTGCAATGGTTTTGGGTTTATAAGTATAAATAGGGCTGTTTTGATATTAGAGTGGTTTTAAAAAAACACAAAAACTCCCCCCCCCCGGGTTTTTGCGCATGGCTACAGATCGAATAGCTCTGTAGCCATGCGCGTATGGTCAAAGGGTATTATGTTTGAATAGAGATTATTTTGCAGGGGAAGTTTTCTGGAGGTTTTGAGTTATGCACCGGTATTTTACAAGGTGCGTGGTTCCCGATCGTGTTAGGAACCTCCCCGATTTAACCCAGAAGAGTGTCCGGTTTTGATATCAGATGAAAGGCCCGTATTTTTCCTCATTGTCGTCCTAAAATTTGAGCCCTCAAATCCATTTCATTCCCAAGATAACAAAAAACCGCCGGTTTAAGTGGTTAACCATCAAAACATAATTAGCACATATTGTCAAAGGGCGTTGCAACATGCATTAATTATTGCGTCTACCATCTAAACCCCAAGTTTGTTGTTCCCACGGTAACTTGATGGGGTGTAGTGCAAGTGCCCGTCCTCTCATATCAGATAAAGAGAACAACATACAAAAAATGGAACAAGGCACCTTTAACAGAAGCATGATTGATTGTTGAACTTCATATTTTTTTTCTAATTTTATCATGATATTACTAAGTCTTTGAACAAAGGTTTAAGAGATGCTTTTTAATGTCACTGTTGGGAAACCGATACTGCCATAGTACTGGCAATGTAGCAGTTTCACAAATACCGTTGGAGGGAAATCCCTAATGCCCAATCGAGCAGATCGTGTCCTAATAACCCTCCCTGTACCGAACCCGAATGTATCGGCTCACATCTTTGGAGCGATTACGCTGTGCACAACAGAGTCATGCTGCTTGCCGCTTTGCCGTTTTGTAGTTATAAACGGTAACGAGATGATATTTTGGTGTCACTGTCAGGTACCAGGTCACGTGTCAGTATCAGAACAGTTTGCTCTTCGGGGGCGACCGATATGTATAAATCCGACTATGTTAAATCAAGGTCTGTACATGACCCTTGCCAAGGGCTGATTTTTTTTTTTTCCAAAAGACCCTTGGATTATGTCTAAACAACAAAATTTACCTTTTCCCTACTTATTCAAAAACCGACGTACGATGACGATAATCGTTGTTTTTTCCAATGTGGGGAACGTACTCCATTTTTACCTGAATGGGTCCTCCCTTAACAAAATAATAACAATCAATGCCGTGAGGTCATCAATCGTTTATTTTTTCAAAAATTGCGTTATTCCCATAATAAAATTCTTTTTAAGATTCACATCTGTATATTGTTCTTTACTAATTATATTCAATTGTCCCCGCATGAATGTGAAAACGATGGTCCATAAGTCTACAAACTGAAAACATAGTCGGCCGGCCTAAATACCTTACCGTGGACTGAATGAGCAACGGATCCCCCCCCCCCCGGGGTGTTAGTTATAGCAGCTTAAGCCCCTTGCGCGCGGTCTGCGGGGTTAATTCGTCTAGCTATTGTGTTCTCCATTGATGCTTACGCATCTTTGGTGTTTCAACGGCTGAATGTTGTCATGGTAGCTTGGACACTCTCTAATGGGGACACTCAAGTTTCTTTTAACATCCGGCATGTTTTTTGCCCAAATTTTATGTAATTGCCTAAATATCATTGCGCATTTTGAATGGAAACATCCAACTCAGCCTACAATAAAGGACGTTTTCTGCTAAAAATCGTATCTCTTTGACGGGCGCGTTATGCTAAATGATCATCCTTTACATTGCATTGGATTTTTGTAGAACCGAACCTAATTATAAGAGGGATTACGAATCTCCCTATCCCTCTGTGTTAAATGTAATGTCTACATGTACATGCATGTGTCCCTCGGCTAGTGTATCATAAGTTTGTGCCTCAAACCCCTTTTAACCGCATGTTGATTTGATATAGTTGTGTATTTATTTAACTTTACTATTCCTCACCTGTTTTCAAATTCCCAATGTCACACAGGAATCCTGGAAATCAAAATTGTAAAATTTGCAAAGGATAATACAATTTTAAAAAAGGAAAATTTTTAATTAAAAGTTGCCGAATTCGGAAACCCGTAACACCTACTTTTGTCTTTGTCCCAATACTACTCTTACAAAATTCCTAAAATGGATTACTTATTTTTCTTTGAATGTATTTCCGTCCGTGTCAGTTTCAGCACTTAAATTTTGAGTAATTAAATTTACTGTTTCAGAAAATGTTTAATCTTCGTTTTGTGAAAATTTTCAAGCCGATGCACACCTGAAACGGTGTCGTTGGTATGTGCTTCCTCTATCCCTAGTATATTCATCTTCATTATAACTACTTTCCTGGTACCGGTTGGGGGTATTGTGCTGAAAAGTAAATTTGGTGAAACGTGTGAGTGTGAGCAAATACGTGGAAGAGCCCAACAAGCGCAAAATTCCGATTTTTCGCTTGTTGGGGCTCTTACATTATGTGGTGTCAGTACCCTGAGTGTTTACTTTCGCAGCGTTTTAAATGCAAAAACACCCACGCACGCTCGCGCACACACACACCACCGCACACACCATGCACATCCACACCACTCCACGCCCACGTCCATCAGGTCCTTATATACAACCACACGAGTTAAAAAAAAAAACCCATTATCGACAATATAAAATTACTATAATTGCAAAGTAGAAAGGATAGGAAAGGATAAAATGTATTGTTGAAATTCCTTTCTGTATTCTCTGCATTTTCTACTGCCCTCATCCGCCAATGTAACTATAGTGCTGATAAAATTCAGTAAAACTATGTCGAGGTATTTGTAGGATGACTGAAACCCTTTAATATCAATGCAGGTTTATAATCATCAATAATTCATAGTGTATTCATGGAAAACAGAGACTGAGTTGTTGAATTCACGAAACATAAGCCGAAAGTAATATCGGGATCGCCATACAATGTGAGATTTGTAGCAAACACGTTTCCATCTGACCTCCAGGTATGGCTCCCGAAAGTTAAACGATAACTGTTCCATAGACTATTTTTGTCATTAAAGTAAACAGGTTTGTTTTTTTTCATCCCACACGGTTTTATCGTGGGTTTAACCTCATGATTTCATTTTGGCAGTTTTATATGTTATTATTACACATAAATATCACCGACAAACAGCAATCTCGATCCAATAATAAGCAAAAAATCGCATCAATATGCATTTCCATCCTTACCGAATTAATTGCCAGTTTTTTTATCGCTTAAAGTAATTTGGGTATGGAAATCAAATCCAAGGGAGACATAAGTGCTGGGAAAAAGTAGATTGACGGGAACTAGATCGAGGGGGGAACTAGACGAAAAAACATGGCAGACGAGAGAAGAGAGAAGAAGGCCCGAGAACGTGAAAAACCAGAAGGAAAAGGAGTAGAGAGAGAAAGTGGAGAGAATGCGTTGGTAGCAAAACGGTAAAAAGCATGGGAGATGCAGGTAGATTCCTTAAAAGGAATTTGCTCCAATTTACAACAATCATAAATAACCAACAAAACTCTATTTCTTATGTAGGAACATTGTTAAAATCTTGACTAGTAAGTATATTTGGTTTATTATGGTAACTGTTGTGTGATATAGATTAAAGACCAAAAAGACGCGTTTTCAAATTGATTTTTTGCTTGTTAGTAGCAAATTACATCGTTTCCTCTTAAGACAATATTAACTGTGGTTTGGATGACGGGCTGGCTTTAACGGAATAACCCAGGCAATAAATATAGGCTTTGTTCCGTTATATGCTGATTAGAGTTGTGGGTTGGCTCTCTTAGACAGAATCTTATTAATAGCTTGTGGGCACTTAAAGGCCCGCAAACGGTATTGAATATTCGTACACACACACCTACCGTTACACACACATATACTCGCACACATACACACACATGCAACACACACGCCCAGGCATACCACACCCACACGAAACGCCACACAAGAAAGAGTCAAAAAGAAATTTAACTGCATGTGGTATTATTAAATCTTATGACGACTAACTATTGAGTACATATCTCATATACTAAACAAACAGTATAAAAGCTTTTTTGAATTGTCAAAATCGGTTTACATTTTCCGAATTAATTAATTTTCAAAGTTTCGCCAAATCTTCATTTCAATTGAAATCTGTCAACAAAGGCCTTATATAGCAAGAAATGACAAATGTTCAAAACACCTATTTCAAGCTTTCCTATGATATAATTTATGTTCATTATATACAGTGAATGTAACAAGGTGGACATGGAAAACCAATTTACAGACCACAGCTGTACTAATTATTTTTACAAAAACAATCAGAGAAATATCATCGATTTATCGATCCGAAACGACCATGTGGATCAAAAGTACAACAAAATTGTTCTTTGTTTTTATTCCATCTTATGAACGATAAACTATGGATTACAGTATCTCAATATAGACCGTATTCAATAGCCAGCCATGTTGGTGGACAAGATAGACGCATTCCAGTACTACAATACATTCACCTGTCAATGATCCCTGTGCAATCGCTAAGCTTGGATCGATTGACAGCTTAATGTATTGTAGTCCTGGAATGTATGCGTCTTGTCCACCAACATGTCTGGTGGCTGACGTCATATTGAATACGGTCTATACTGTAACAAAAAAGTATAACATCTTTTTTGAATGGTCAAAATCGGTTTACACTTTCCGAATTATTAATTTTCAAAGTTTCGCAAATCTTCATTTCAATTGAAATCTGTCAACAAAGGCCTTATATAGCAAGAAATGACAAATGTTCAAAACACCAATTTCAAGCTTTCCTATGATATAATTTATGTTCATTATATACATTATATTAGCATACAGTGAATGTAACAAGGTGTACATGGAAAACCAATTTACAGACCACAGCTGTACTAATTATTTTTACAAAAACAATCAGAGAAAAATCAACGATTTATCGATCCGAAACGACCATGTGGATCAAAAGTACAACAACATTGTTCTTTGTTTTTATTCCATCATATGAACGATAAACTATGGAGTACAGTATCTCAATATACTGTAACAAAAAAGTATAAAATCTTTTTTGAATGGTCAAAATCGGTTTACACTTTCCGAATTATTAATTTTCAAAGTTTCGCAAATCTTCATTTCAATTGAAATCTGTCAACAAAGGCCTTATATAGCAAGAAATGACAAATGTTCAAAACACCAATTTCAAGCTTTCCTATGATATAATTTATGTTCATTATACATTATATTAGCATACAGTGAATGTAATAAGGTGTACATGGAAAAACCAACTTACAGACCACAGCTGTACTAATTATTTTTACAAAAACAATCAGAGTAAAATCAACGATTTATCGATCCGAAACGCCCATATGGATCAAAGAGTACAACAAATTGTTTCTTTGTTTTATTCCACTTATGAACGATAACTATGGATTACAGTATCTCAATATATACCCAGTATCATAGCCAGCCATGTTGGTGACCATATAGACGCATTCCGTACTACCAATACATGCACCTGTCATGATCCTGTGCAATCGCTAAGCTTGGATCATTGACATCTTAAGTATTGTAGTCCTGGAATTGATGCATCTTGTCCACCAACATGTCTGGTGCTGACTTCATAGTGATAGGCGAAGACGGTACGACAAAGTATAACATCTTTTTTGACAATGTCAAAATCGTTTAACACTTTCGAATTATTTATTTTCAAAGTTTCCAAATCTCCTTTCAATTGAATCTGTCCAACAAGGCCTTATATAGCAAGAAATGACCATGTTCAAACACCAAGTTCAAGCTTTCCTATGATATAATTTATGTTCATTATATACAGTATATTAGTATACCGTGAATGCTAACAAGGTGAGCATGGCCACAAGTACAGACCCGCTGTACTAAATTTTTTTACAACCAATCAGAGAAAAATCACGCTTTAATCGATCCGCGAAACGACCATGTGGATCAAAGTACAACAAATGTTCTTTTTTTTTTGTTCCCTTGACGACTAACTATGGAGTACAGTATCTCACAATATGTAACAAAAAATAAAATCTTTTTGAATGAGTCAAAATCGGTTTACCCTTTTCCGAATTATTAATTTTCAAAGTTTTCGCAATCTTACATTCGACTTGAAATCTGTCAAGAGGCCTTATAAGCAAGAAATGACAAATGTTCAAAACACCAAGTCAAAGTTCCTATGATCTAGCTGTATGTTCATTATACATTATATTCTATACAGTGAAATGTAATTATGTGTAACATGGACAAACCAACTTACCGACCACAGCTTGTACTATTATTTTTACAACCAATCATAGTAAAAATCAACGCTTTATCGATCCGGAAAACGACCATGTGGAGCATAGTAAACAAAATTGTTTCTTTGTTTTAATTCCAGTATCAAAACAGCATGGCGTTTTATCCTTCTTTTCTTTTTTACTCACCTGTGGACGTTTTTTCGCGACAATGGTTCTTTTCCGTCATTGTATGGTTTATAAGGGTTTAAGTTTAGGCCTCTAGTATCATTTGTTTTCACGCCTCATTGACCCCTACCCGGAGCATATTGTTAGAATCCTTGGATGATAGTTTTTGCTTATGACACGTTATAACTGGAGAACCATGCACTCTATATTAAAGGGTCAAATCAGGTGACCATTGGCGATTCTGACTTAGTTGACATAGTAGGACAAATGTCGGCCGTGAAGAAATCTGTGGACATTTAACACTTAGTGCCCAGGGGCGGGGGTTCCATAGTACCCACATTTTGATTTTTTGCGATTTCTCGGTTACGCAATCAAGTTTTTCAAGGATTTTTTTGCTATTGTCTGATTTATGAATACGCTTTCCCTGCTACTACAAATTTAAATCCAGCCACGGCTTCATTAGAATAATTCATTAGAAAATCAAGATATTTTTACTAATAAAAATAAAGTCATTACATCCTTGGCGGTATTTGCTTAGATATATACCTTAGTAGGCAAATTATTCTAATTACTAATACTTAAGCAAATCCCTTTTAATGCTGATAGCATCAATTTAATTTTGTCTGACCGTGCTCTTAACTGTGTAAGTCTATGGAAACCAAGGTGTGTTAAAGTTCTGAGAACAATACAAGATGTATAAATTTGGCTAATTTTGGCAATGATTATTTTTAATTGGTTATGCTAGAGTAGATATAATAATTATTTTGGGTTCAAACCGTTTATATTGGCTTCGCTGAGGATGGACAATGGGTGCGAACCACTCTTTTCGGAAGTGCAATTTCAATTGGCCATAGTCCATAGGTTCAAAGTTCGGATTTTCATTTTTAATGGGGGTATGTTCTTACGTGACCCCCATATACTTGTGTTAGTGTCAGACAAATCCCAGTGGGAAAGTGGTTATCTGTGGTTGGGTCCCTAGGAACCACCCCCCCCGCCCCTTGGCACTACGGAAGTTTTTTTAGCTTGGTTCCTTAATGTTAAAGCATATTAAAAATAAGTTTAACTTGCGTGAATTAAGGTGTCTGTGAGTCAAAATCCTATTGAAAACGTTTGTTTGAAACCGCTCCGCCTACTCTACATATCCAACATCAACTCACCAGTCTGCGCCTTGCTGATTGACAAACCTTGCCCGCAATTGGTCGCCTAATTCTTCCCTAACTATAGCAAATGTGCCAAAATTCCTCCAAGGTCAAGGAAGTTAATCACTTATATTATTGGTCTGTTGTTTGAGTCCATGCGGCTCTGTTCTCACGGGGACTGATGCTCGTGATTAGGCTAACTGAAAGGGATATGAGTTGTTCTATTTGAGATATTCAAAGGATTGCTGACATTCAAATTTCAAAGATTCTAGTAGAAGTTTAAACAAATTAGAATCAGGAGAATCGGTTTAAACCGGGATTTCCAAGCTCAGTGTAGCGATACACTGTTGCTCAAAGTTGTAGCATATTTTTACCCACTTTTTATGGAATGATTCTTAAAGTGTGAGTTATTAATGAATCGAGGTTGTATATCGCCACCTACGTGATGGTCATCTTTTCCGAACATATCACTATAAACTTAGTCCACAAGTCACCCTTTACGAACTACGCTTATGCCTGAAGGAAAGGGGTATTTGAACAGTAGCAGATGTAGGATTTTGTGTCCAGTTTTTCACATCAGTCATTTGAGTCATCCATCCTAACATCGGAGATGGCCACCCCTGGCATGAATCAGTGCTTCACGTCGCGGCACACTTCCACAATTTTGTTTATGATGTCAGTGGACGAGCCCTCCCATCGGTCAGAAGTTGAGCTAACTCCTGTAGTGCTTGAGGAAGATTGCCCCTGTTAATTGATGCTCGGCCAAGGGCATCCCAGCATGCTCGGTAGGGTTCAAATCAGAGGAGCAAGCAGGCCAAGGTATCTGCTCCACACCCCCTTGTCTCACTTCAGGAGCCCCTGGGCGACTTACATTGTTGTCTTGCCGCCGAAAATTTTTTAAATTAAACTCTACTTGCATGTGCAGACAGTGTTTCCAGAATGTGCAGTTACACTAGGCGTCATGTTTCCATCTGCATCACAGTGATGTTTTCCTCCATAAATGAATAGCGGCCATACCATCACTGAGCCGCCACCCTTGCTCGATTCCTGAATATTCATCTCGGAGGGTGTCTACACCACGTAATCGACGAACCCGTTTCTTCCATCTTGATGGGCAGGATGTAGCGGCTCTCGCCAATAAACACAATATTTCGCCAGTCTCTGAGCTGTAATTATTCTGTGCTCCCTGTCCCTAGCCCAGCGAAGTAGAGTAACTCTGTGGTGAACGTTTAGGTGTGGCCATTTGGTAATCCGTCTGTCTCGGTAACCATGTTGAAGCACTCTCCGATCTAAAGTTGGATTCATAGTGTCTTCTCCACCAACGACTAAGACGGCTCGTTGGCATTTTCCGGGCTCTACGTCACAGATTAAGCAGTCGGCGATCAATCTCGTCTGGTAGTCATCATGGTCGTCCTTAAATTTTCGTGGCCTCTAATAACCCCCTCTCGATGATGTCTGAGGCTATTACAGACCATACTCTGTGATAGATGAGGAAATCAGCGACCGGCTGGCTGTTTGTACCCATCCCGTCGAAGTGCAAGTACTCTTCCGGCGTTTGACAATGGCCGTTGACGAGGCATGCCTAGGACCTCTGTTGTCAGTTTTTTATTGTAAATAAGCTAACAACCAACTATGAAAAAGGGGCTCCTTGCACACGGCTTGGGCAGGGGAAGGAACACCAGACGTCTTGACATTGATAGCTACCCAACAAAAGGCCTTGTTACGTAATTAAATTATGTATGGATGCACTTCACCTACGCGGTCCGGTAGTATTCCCACGGTGCAGTCGTCTAAATTGGTACTGCGCGAGAGATTACGTTATCAGTCCGTCAGAGCGAATGTGTGTACATTAAACCTAAATCTATATCTCCGTAAAGCGAAGTGTTCTATGAGGTTTTGCACCAGAGGGTTCTTAATTGTTTGTTTTGAATATGTATACGTTATTGGTCTGCCCTATAGAGCCTAGCGAGAAAATTTAACGTTTGTCGGGTACTTTCGGTGCTCGCAAACACGGAATGTGAACACGCAATCGATACGTCGCATCCATTTTCCCCACAATGCCTTTCATTATTTTCCAGTCTTGAGAATATTCAAACACTGGTTTCATTTACGCCACTTTTTTTCATTATAGAACAGGATTACTTTACTTACCGGACCGCCGTACAACTTCACCCTGGTATGTGGATTCATTATGTATCATTCACCTACTCTCATATGATTACTGAGGCGTTCACATAGAAATACTTTTTAAAGATTGGGTCTAAAACAATATTCCACTTTTGAGCACAGTGGTGTCTCTGTCTATGGTATGCGCCTAAAACCCTTTGGGGTAATCGGGGTCATTTCCTTTTTTAAGGGCAACCACTTCTACTTGTTCATGTTTATTGCTAAACGCTGAACACCATCCTCGAGTGGTTGGGGAAATATGGCGCAACGGCTGAAGCCCTACAAGGCGCTACGGCTGCAACCCTACAGGGCGCGTCGCTACATTACGATGTATTTTAAAGGGCAACGATAGATTGACTAACAGCGTGTCACTTAAAATGTGAAAATTCTGATGTTTTGCACTATTGTGAAGCTTTGTATCTCAAATATCCCCATGTGAAAGGATTAAGCGAGAATCAATTTGCTTTGGTTCAAAAATTGTGAATTTGAATTTAACATAGGAGCAGCATAATGTTTTATATGTATTAAATCGCCTTACTGTGTTTCACTTCCAGGGTAGTAGCCAATTACAAGGTAAGAAATAATGGGTCTTATCGTATGCATCACTACGTGTAAACAATTCTATGGTGCCCACAATCTCTCGGTGCGCCTTTTAAAGTGAACGCGTTTTTCGTAGCGTCAAATATATGTCCGTTACGCTTGATTTTTTTTACAAACCATCAGTAAAATGCAAAACGTTTAACGACCTTGCTCCGAATCAATCCATGAATGGTTGCATTGAACATTACACCAATTACACAGCGTGTACTGAAGTGAGACGTAGATCGCAAGTTCCGATCAAACGAAACTCATATCAAATGTAGTACACTATCTTAGAATCAACGCCTTTAAACCAGTAATTGATGGTAAGTGCTTGATATTTGCACATCTAAGGATGTTATTTGCCTTCTGCTCCTAGCTTAATGTGGAAGAAACTATACGTTATATGCAGAATTTGAGTTTGTTTCAAGATACATGTAGCATCTAATCATAATAAAGTGTTTCATAATGTACGGTTTGTAATCGCAGTCGATTCAACATGTTTCCAAATGTTAGTCTAGAGAGGCTTGTAAACCGGTAGACCGTAAAAACTCAACTGCTCCATTGTATCCTACAATTAACTGCGTTCGTGGTAAATGTACATTCGGTAATGTCATGGCTACTGCTTTACAAACCTCATAGGGTGTGTGTCACCTGCAGAAGGTGTTTGAGATTGTAATATCGGTTACTTTCAACTAGAAATGATAAATGTAAATTGTGTTTAAATATTAAAGGTGCACGAGAGATAGCCGGCATCCAATTTGCATCATATTACTGTCGTGTTTCATATACACCTGGCACCAAGTATCTCGCGTCGCAGTATTTTTTTTAGATCAGTATTGTGCCAAAGTTTCCGAAAAAAACGAAACAAGTTTGAAAGTTTTCGAAATACACATTTTGTTGTTTATGGCTTTTCTTTCATTTAATACCTGTCTTGTAAAAAGCATGCGAAATGGCCTGAGAATAGCACGCCCGAAAGACGCAAACCCCAAACCCAAAAGTTGAGTTTTTGGATTTTTCAAGGGCTTGGCCGTGTAGGGTACCCGAACACGCGACCACAATCAATCTGGCAAACTGGCTTTCTCGCTCAATCAGTCGGAAACCTCTTTGTGGTAAAATTAATACACACGTTTATTTTTTTTATTTTCGAAAACTTTCAAAAATTGTCGGACTTGGCACAAGACTGACGAACAAACATGCCGAGATCCTTTTTTTGTGCCAGGTGTATAGAAATCACTACATAATCTGACGCATTATATGGAATGCCTTTTCTATCGCTCGTTTGCACCTTTAATGATTTCTCAAGAGCAAGCCATCAGCAACAAAATGTAATATTTCGAAACTTTCAAATGGTGTTTGACTTTGGCATCAATATTGGACGAAAAACATGCCGAATCTTTTTGTGCCAGGGGTACACTAGACTAGACTAGGAACTAGACATTACTCTGCTTTCGCGATGACCTGCATTTCGTGATCCCGCCAAGGTTTTTTTTTCATATACTTTTTTGGAAAGCCGGTGTTTGCGATTACCCGGCTTTCGTGAATTATAGGGTGAGTCAAAAACGTGACCTCTGATGGGTAATCCACATTTTTAATTTCTGAGGTAACATATTGCTACCTATCGGTATCAACTGAAGCTGTTGTAATGTGTGCGACGTGGGACAGGTGCCTCGCTTATTGTCCGTTCCTGTGGAATGAAAAATGGTTTAATGTTACTTAAAGGAGAACCCTACACAGAATAATACATATACACTAGACTCTATAAATAATTATTGACACATGTAGATGAGATTCATCGAAACTGCATTATATTAACCATAACATAATTAAACCATCTAGTCTGCCATCGCTATTTTAAAATTCGCGCTGTGTATAACGTGTTATCGCGAGACGGTCGGCACATTGTGCGTCATACATGGCATAGGAAATACTAATTGAAAGCGTCACATGTGAATGTGTTGACGCTACTGTGCCGTCCGTATCGCATAACATATCATATCCCATATACACTATCGCGAATTTCCTATGGCGATTGTCAGACAAAATTTTTTAATTCATTTTAATGGTAAGTACTAATCCAGATTATGGCACGCGACCACCGATAATTATTCATAATTATTTTTTAAACACATATACTTGGTAAAGTTATTTCCTTAGTACGGTTCACCCTCCTTTAACAGACAGGCATGATTATTCGACGATCCGGACCTACCTATCTATAAAAAGACTGCGTAGGCCCAACACAAAGCCGACCATAATAAACAATCTTGCAGTGTTAATTCTACACCTTTTCCAATTCCTAATATTAGGGGGTGTGATAATTAAAAAAACAAAAAACACTGTTGAAGTCGGGTATTCTATTGCTATTACCCGCTTCTCCGAGTAGTACAGGGTGAGTAAAAATTGACCCTGATTGTATACGCCATTTTTTAATTTTGAGGTAAAATATATCTAACCTATGTGGTATCACTGAAAGTTAGTTCATTATCTTTATTTGCCGCGAAGCTCATTCACCTCGGTTTGAGTTCGACCGTCTACAAGTCCGTGTTGATTAAGTCGTCTGTTTTGCCGCTCTGCCAGGATTCATGTGAAATGTGTCCAGAAGAAAATCGGACTATTTATTGACTGCAGAATAAATGTGGGCGCTATTTAACCCCACACAATCAGTCACAATTTACCACCATGCCTCTTACCTTTCTACGTCTCATCACTCATAAAATAATTTGAAAAATAACTTAACTTGACGCATAACCCCGCGCCGCGCTCAGTGGCTGTAATCCTGCTAAACCTAAAACGGGGATACGTCTGCCTCATCCAGTCCACGAAGCGTTATTTAACGGCTGACTATGTTTTAAGGTTGTAGACTTATGGAACCCATCTTTTTCACATTCATGCGGGGACAATTGAATATTATTATTAAAGACCAATAGACAGATTTTGAATCTTAAAAGGTAATTTATTCTTTGAATAACAGCCAATTTTGGAAATAGAGATTTGATGAACGTCACGGCAGTGATTGGTTTATTATTTTGCTTCGGGACCCATTCAGTACAACTGGATCTACGTATCCCTACATTGGAAAAAAACAACCGATTACCGTCATCGTACGTCGGTTTTTAAATCAGTAGGAAAGGTAAATGTTGTACTGTTTGACATAATAAACGGTGTCTTTTGGCAAAAAAATAATAGCACTTGGGCAGAGGTCATGTACAGAACCTTGATTTAACATAGTCGTATTTATATATATCGGTCGCCCCCGAAGAGACCTGATACCTGATACCTGACCCGTGACCTGGTACCTGACACGTGCCACCAAACTATTCATCTCATTACCGTTTTATACTACATCCGGCCAACAGCAAGCAAGCATTCTGTATCTCCGTTGTCAAGCGTATCGATCAAGATGTGAGACTATACATGCGGTTCATGTAGTAAATACTAGTTTCATGCATTTGAAGGCGTAGTAAGACTATTTTTCCAATGCAGTCAGTCATATGTGGTACTTTCAAGGAGTGACGATTCGCCACAGTCCGGCGAATACTGTTTTGAAATCTAATTACCGTACTTATGCGGGCGTATTTATATAGATCTCTCATATCACAATTGTATTATCGGTTTATTCCTTAAAGCTTATGTAGGATTGAAATCAATCACCACCCACCTCCTCCCTCACTAGTGTAATGGATAAGAGCATCGATATATAAATGACAGGTTCACAGGTTTCGAATCCAACCATGGCATTTTTCAAATAAATGTATTTTCCAGTATTTTATAGAGTAGGCAAAGGCTATAAGTCGTACCCCACTCAAATTGTTAATTATGCTACAGCCATGCATCAATATAGGCCTACCATGGACTAATCAGTACATTTGTATTGTGCTTTAAATTAACCTCAACTAGGCCCCCGGCCACGTCCGTTGACCCGGTTTTCATCGGGCCCTGCTATTAAAGTTCACATCAAATGCTTCTGTTTAAATTACCCTGTCCGCTATTGGTGGGTTTGTGTGTATTCCCGTAGGATTTTCATGCTACAATTGATTTTGTTTGGTGTTTGGGTGTCAATAGAGACCTACACATGTCAGAAAATGATGGGGTGCAAATTTTCCTACTGATCCTCCTTCTTCAGGGGCAATGTTTAGTACAGGGAAAATTTAAAAAGTCGATGTGCACCTTGGTGTTTTTACAATGACACTAAGTCGTTCGTCCGTCATAAGAATTAAAAAGTTAGTTTGTCTAGGTTCCAACCTTTAGTTAAAGCGGTATAGCCCCATAATGGTTCAAGGTCACCCTGGGGGTAAATGCTCCGATGTTGTTGAAAGTGGTGTCAAATGATTCCTTGTGTCATACGGAAACAGAAAATGCATTTTAATTGATCTTTTGATATCACCATTGCGACATCCAGGGAAAGTTCTGGTGACCCCCAAAGACCACGTAGGCCCTTGTGACATGTAATTAACCAACCAAATATCACACACTGTAAAATAATACATTTTTTGGATCCTGTGAGGCAATACAAACAACATATCACCAGTTTCAACAAAATCTGAGCATTGGGTAAATTTTACCCCAGGATGACCTTGAACCATTATGGGCTTATAGCGACTTTAACAAAGGTCGAACCTAGGCAAATATATACTTTTTCTATTCTTACACGGAGACGAACATATTAATGTACATTAAAACACAATTTGACTCGATTTTAAATTTTTCCCTGTAGTAACATTTCCCCCCTTGAGGAAGGGGAAAGCAGTCCGAAAATGCGCACCCCATCATTTTCTGACTGTCTGGTCCCTAATGAATGAAAAACAGCAAGAAAATCAACTTTAGCACCAAAATCCTACGGGGACTGGTTCATTGACATACCAACCCACACTATAACTCAAAACTCCAGAAACTTCCCCTGCAAAAGTAATCTCTATCAAACATAATACCCTTAAACATACGCGCCATGGCTACAGAGCTATGCGCTCTGTAGCCATGCGCACCGATACACTCTAATATCAAAACAGCCCTATTATAATTATTATACACCCCAAAACCATTGCACTCCTGGATACATGTATCAGTTTCTGGAGGAGTTGAATGAATCATACCATATGAATGAACAGACATCGGTGACAACCTTTTGAGGTTTAAAGTATTGTCTATATTTGCAGACCAAAATATGTCACATCTGGAAAAAAGTGTTTCTTATAAAACTTACAATTTTCACTGGGTTTTACACCTTTAAGATACCACTAAGATTTGACATAAACATAGACATACCCTTATCATCATTTTGGGGAGTCATTTGCTTAGTTAACCGCCGTGCATTCAAATGGGAATCCGTGGATAGAGTAAAAGCTGACTACTTGATTCAAAAGAATGTAGCTCGGCATATACTTATCCGATTGGAATTATCTTTGCAGCAAATTAAAGATAATGAAATAAGCTTTCCGATGATACCACATATGTTAGATATATGTTATTTACAAATTCAAAATTGCGGACACAATCAGGGTCAATTTTTTTTTGACTCACCCTGTATATAGCACCCTAAAGAGTTATGACCCATTATCTGAGACACTTGAAAACCCCATTGGGCCAGTTTCGGCTATTCGCTATTGAAAATTTAAAAAAAAATAAGTATAAAGTGCTGCTCCTTGTGATATAACATAATTTATAAATTTATAATGTCACAATTGCCAACAAAAATAAATGTAGCATTGGGAAATTCTGATTCAAACAGTCTTATTGTCCCAGCCTTACTCCAGGTTTCAGCAGAGGTTCGACCCATAAAACTTCTCTCATTTAAAGTAAACCCAAGCCTTTGACACTTTCCTTTGTTCTTTGTTGAACACTGGTTTCTTCATTATGTTCCTCCCTGGCATCTTGGAGGCAGTGAGGAACGGGGGAGGGGAAATTGGCCCTCCCCATTACAGCGTTGTCCGCACAATTGTCCCCCAACAGAGACTTTTGGCTTACCCTTGGTTTTAAGCAGTATTTTTTTTAATTACAAGAATTTCATGGTTACTGTCTCCTGAGAGTGAGTCCCCTATTTCCCTCACAAGATAATTTCTGGTGCTTTCATTGTTTGAAAAATAATATATTGATTAGTTCAATGCATGATAACACATGACAGTGTAACTTGTCAATAAATAAAGCAGTCTGTGTGTATAGATTTTCAGCCAATCATCACCTCTGAAAAGAGACACACCCCTGCTGCATGCATTGTGTTAATGATATTTTACTTCACGGAGTACCTGTTTTTATCCAATATTGTTAAAAATGTGAATTATTTTGTAAAACTTTCATATTTTTCTTAAAGTTGAATATGTCAACTATACAATAGTACTACTCTCATATGCCGACCTTTCCTCAATTTTGCCGACTGTTGCTAAGAAAAGTGACTTCCTGTTTGTTGGCAATGTCTCATTTTATCAAGCAGTGTGTGTAGTATATACCATTGCAGTGTGTGGTGTATATTTGCTCACCCATTGTGTCCTGCTCAGATAGCGTGGCAAGATATTGATTTTGTTATACCCGCTGTGCAGTTAGGTCGTTAGTTTATTGACCTTTGCTATAATCATGTGTTTTTCTTGCTTTTAAACAAAGAACAAAATAATTATATGTTCTGACCCTTCTCAGTTTCCATTTTAACAATACAACTAGTTAACAGGAAATATTTTCACACAATTTACAGTATTTTATATCCAGAATATTATGTATGATAAAATCGTGTTATTTGTGTTAGATGTACGAGCCTACTACAATTATTTATTGAAGATACACTATGAAGTTACACTGTGACATATATTCACTTTGATTTTTACAATATCGTTTTGTTTGAAAACAGTTTAATCTCACAAGATGCGACACACCTATACCGTTAGTTTCTTGAACCTTCAAGTGATTTTTTATACTTTGTGTTCAATTTGACATTATCTCCGTTTAGGGTACATCAACTTGGATGAAATTGACACGATAATTTTGCACAGTTGTGTGGGTGATTTTCTAGCAACCTAAACCTGCAAACGACAATGCTAAAATGCGTACTTGTTAACGGTGGAGCTCGAAAAACAAATTTTATGACAGTTCATGATGAAATAGTGGCACCTCGCAAAAATGACCGCTAACTTAACTTGCCTGAATCTACAGAACAACTAATGGACGAGCGTAGACACGTACATGGCGCAATATCCCGGCTATTTCATATTGGAAGTTTCCAGCAACCGTTATTAATTATTCTAATTACAAAATTCCTTCTTTTGCGACACATAGAGAATTTTGAGCCCTACCATTCACAGGTATAGTTTACTAGCCAATGACCAATGCAACTGTGCAGAAATCTCGAAATATTTGGAAAATTGGGGGGCGCTCTTCAAAAAATGTGGTATTATTGCTTTAACGAAATAATGTTTCGTTCGTTCATAATGGCCCCTACAGCGTCATACTATAGAATGATTTCGTGGTATAAAACGATTTTCGATGAAATAAATATCAACCCATATGCTAGCTAAGTACAAAGACGTAAATGTCGCAATCCACCTCCACTTTTAGGGTTTTGTAATATTTTTAAAATACGGGTTCACTTTTAAAAACGCCCTTCAACCAAGAAAGTGTTATTTCTTCTTATAAACATGACGAACTGACGACGCAGTATGATTTTTTTTCTTTCGGGAGTGTGTCAACTTCTTTGGAGGGAGGCGTTCAAACACTGAGCTTGAATTGGAAAATTCTACCCTGTAGCATTATGCCACCATTATTAAGGTAATCCTTTGCCATATTTAACACTCATATATCTGTATACTAAGACACGGTCCATTTGTGAATAATTTAAAGATCCTTATTCATGTTTTTATCATGACATGTCTCTTTCTGTCACTTGGAAAACGGCAATGTGAAGGCTTTAGTCGGGAAAAGAATTAGGCGACCATTTGCTCGTAGATTTGAAATTGTTTTGATAAAAAAATGGTTAGATTTTGAAACATAACGTTTATTTTCCTGACATAGCAGGTTATTGTCATCTTTGACTACATCAGTAAGAAAAATCAGGCAGAAAGAGGAGAGAGGCTGATATATGCAGATGACATTGCATTACACTGCAGCTCGAAGGATGAGTTAGGAAAAAAAGGTGAATTGCTGGTACTAAGAGCCCAGCAGTCATGGAATAAAGATGAGCATCAAGAAGATCGAAGTCATATTAGTGTCAGCAACGGGTACCAACCAGCAGATGGAGATTGAAGCAGGTGGGAAGGTGCTGAAGCAGATTGATAATTTGAATCTGGGAAATCGGACTGAGAAGAGTGGAGGAATGGAAAGGGGGCACAGGCAAGTTACATAGTGCAGGTGGTGCTTGACAAAAGGTGTGTGGAGTAGCCATCGACAAGCGCATTCCCTTGAAACTTAAAGCCACTATCAGCGATTTCTTCAGAATGTACACAAATCGCGCCCCCTATTTTTATCAAAGTCCTTTTTTGCACTGTTGTATTGGAAATGGTTGTAGTAGAGACCCCTGTAAGTGGCTAAGCTTAACACGCCATATTTGTCAAGAAATGACGATTTTTATACATTGTTTATTAATAAAAGTCGGGATCCGAATTTTATTAGTACACAAAACAGTCGTAAATGGCATCTTCAAGACCGCTTTAAAATGCTTTAGTGGCTGTTTTCACAAAGAAGAGTAATATAAGATGTTGATATGACCTAACACTAGCAATTTAGACACAAAATGGTTATTTGACTGATAGTGGCTTTAAAGAACCTCATTTATAAGTACAGTGTGTGACCAGCATTACTATATGGTGCTGAAGCCTGGCCAGTGAAAGACCACATAAGAAGATTGGAGACAGCAGAGATGAAGTACCTCAGAGCTACTAGAGGGTCTCCCTGTTTGCCCACATGAGAAATGATGATATCAGGCAGGAGGTGAGTGTAATTTGAATCAGGGAGAAGTGCAAGAGTCTTGTCTGAGATGGTATGGTCATGTACAGAGGATGGATGATCAGAGTCTGTCTGGTGAGATGGGCGATGGAAATGAATGTGGATGGGAGAAGACGAAGAGGTAGACCAAAGAAGAGATGGGAGGACAACATTAAAGAAGATGGAAATCAGATGTGCGGCCAAAGATAAGCATGGCGTGGTATTACGAGACGACCCGACTCCGATATAGGATAAGAAGAAGAAGATAGCAGGTCTGTAATTTATAATAATAATAACAATCTTGATATAGCACCCAACGCAGAGACCTCTATGCATGTAGAAAAAAGGAGCAATTATATAAATACAAAACAATAGATACAATTCTAAGGTGAAAACAACTAAGATATACATCAATTATATACACTTTCAGTTTAGCACAGTATCCGCTTAGCTCTGTCAATAATTATTTTCTAGTCACGTCTCAAGACATTCCGATTTACACAGGATTTTGGTTCCTGATACGTATCCTGTTTTCTGATGCAGTTCAATCATTAATACTGATAGTCTGATCTTTTTTTTTTGTCTTTCTTGTTCTCTATTTTTCCCCCAATCCGGTTGCCTAGGATAGTTGTTTTCACCAGATTAGGTAGAGTGCGTATTTGGTAAACTAATTAAGCCCGTCACTGGAGATAATGTTCGGTCAATACATTAAAATGAGCTATATTTAATCTTCATAACTTTTTTTGAATAATTTCAAACTTCAGTGGACAAGGTCTACCTAATTCTGTTGGTGGAAAAGGAAGGGGGGTCCATGGAAAACCGAAACTTCAAAAACCACTTTCTAACGAAATTTTTGCACGAAATTTCAAACATGCATGTAGGACCCTAGAGAAAATAACAATTAAGCAATAACATTTATCCTACAAAGAAACTAGTATAAATTAGGGGCAAATCATTATTTTCAAATTTAAAAAAGGAACACAAATTAACACGGCCACGTTTCCATAAAACGTATGTGGAATGAAAGGTCCAATCTACCTATACTGACCACAAATGGTGTCATTTTTTAATGCGTCATATTTTTGGTAGGTGGAATTATTTGCTGTGCAACTTTCCCATTGTTTGTACAATGGCGGGATGGAGATATGGCAAAAGCGAAGTCTTCGCTATCAGCATTAAAAGGGTTAACTAAATTTTATATTATTATTTATTGTTTAATTACATGAATGTGTAAATACGTAAACAAGAAAAAATATATTCACCATTACTTGTTTTAATTAATTAATATTTTTTCTGACACTCTCGTTGGTGGACAAGGGATTGCTAGGGACCAGCACTAGTTATCTAATTAACGGGGCGAATGATTTAACAGATTTTTTTCATGATGCGTATCCGAAAGTTAAACAAATGCAACAAATATGAGTCGGAAACAGTATATCGTTAGTCGTAAAATTAACAAACTGTAGTGTACGGATCCCCCTTTACCACTTAAGTGTCAATGTAAAATTTTGGAAATAAACAAATCTGTAATTGTTTTTTTTCAATGTTGTTAATTATCACTGTTTGAAAAATATTATATGAATGCAATGTCTGATAAAAAGCAGTGTGAGACTCCCCAGGCAAAATTTTTTCGCCACTTTTACACTGGTTGCTAAGGAAATAACACATAAACACACCATTTTCACTTGGGTCAATTAATGACGAGGTCACAACTGAATGAAAATTCAATTGGATAATACAGAGGCGGAACCCCGAGGCGGAATTCGAGGCGGAACTAGAGAACATCCCCGTAACCAGACCAGGAACTACCGTTCTGTTCTTTATGAGAATCTCTATGCAATAATAGCAGAAGGTGTAAAGGGTGAAATAAGAGGTGTACAGGGTGAAGTTCACCCTCGCTTCACCCATTTCATGCTGGTTCACCTTCGATTATTAGATTTAAGCCACCCATGTAGAGAGCCGGGAAACCCGTAAACTACATGGGTACGGGTGCTGCCTATTTAAGAAGCGGTGAAGCGGGGGGGGGGACGAGGACAAACTATTCAAGTACTAGTCCAGTATTGACCGAGAAACCAGTGAAAATGTCCCTGTGTGGGTGGTGAACCCATGAATATATTCCGAAATTACCCTTGTGTTGCCAAGGAAGAAAGTGGTGAATTCCTTTGTTAGGATTCAGGACAGGTTTCAAGACCGAATTCGTGGATTTTTTTAGCCCATGGTGGGTACAAACATCGCATTGAGAGAAGAAACAGCAAGGGCGAGTAGGGATCAGTCTTAACAGATGTCTGTTTCTATGAATGTCCAAAAGCTTAAAAAATCATGTTTTGATTATAACTTAATTACATGTATAATTGCTTTGGCAATCTTACCTATAAATTATAAATTTATGGGGATAGTTATTGTTCTCGAACATTCAGCCAGGTGATGCGCTGACGCATTACCTTAAAGTGAAAGGAGATTTTTTGAGAATAAGAATTTCACATAAATTGCACTTGAGCAGTTGTAGACCACCTACCGAGAACGTTTCGAAGGTATATTGGACAAACAAGTACAAACGAAAACCGCTAACTTTATTTTGAACTTGCCCGCTATCGTAATCCTCCCTATAGAAAACCGTGCTTTGATTTTCTGTCGTGCATGACAGAAAATACCAAATCATCTTATCACATAAAGACGGCGTATTAGGTTTCTTCACTTCAGGTGTGATCTAATAATTGGTGAGCCTTCCAAATATGCAAAAAAAAAAACGGTGTAGAAGTAGTCCGGCTACGACGGTAAAGAATAGGGCACTCGATTCAGTGGAATCTTGACCCAACATTAGTTTCACGCTTTATTCCGTTGTCGTCTATGGAGCCCAGACTGTGGCTCCCGGCGGACTATAATTACTTTGACACCAGGTTCGAAAAAAATAGGGGAGCTTCTTTCATGAAATGTCTTCATGTCTCTTTAAAGGTGGGTGACCATATCTTGCTCCGGTTTTTCATGTGATGTTTTATTTCTCACGAGCATATCACCAAAACATTAGTTAAATCGGTCAAACTAATGGAATAGCAGACAGAAAAAAAATTATGGCTATATTTTAGTCCATGTACAGTTTTGTCCTGATGTGCTTTTTTAGAGCACTTCTTGTTTCCAGTTTGATGCACAGGTGTCACTTATGCCTTTTGTGCATTCCTGTACTGCCATCTTTTGGCATTTTTTTTCTTTTGTATCCTTTGTAATCCTTCTTTGCATCTATGTTTACTTCTATTTTCTACTTGCTTTTTTCTGTGAACTCTGCTTCTAGTTCTCGTGTGGTGGAGTGCCAGCTCCTGTTTGTCTTGAAAAAGACATTTTTTATAGGGCCCTTGCACGGAAGGTAAATTATATTGAATTGACTTTTGTTTGCCCTCCAGATCATCCAAGGATGCGAAGAATACAATGCATGCACCTGGTTCACCTGAACATTTCAGCTATTTCTAAAGGTGATTCGTTTGTATTCTCTGCATGCTTGGGTTGTTCTGGAGGCAGGTCTGGCCAAAATAACCTATTGACCTGCCTTGCAAGCGCCCTATAGTGTCGAAATATTGTTTGTTTTTCTGTTCTAGTATTTTATCCAGCACACATCAGTTCAGATGTTTTTATAAGTTATTTTTTTTATGTTGTTTATTACAATGTGGATCGGATACACATTGTCATGCTTTTGTTGCAAAACTTCAAACTGCCTTGCTCCCCCCAATGCGGATAATGTGGCATGATATGAAACGTGCGATCCGTTTTGTTAATGTTGCCACGTTTACATCCTCAAAACACGGAGTAAGTTTCATGTGGACATTACCAATTAGATACTAATGGAAGTGGTAAACACATTATAATTTGAGTGCTAAAATCAATCTGTCGGTGTAAGTGTATTTCGGCTTGCACAGGGCTTGTGACAGGGCTTTCAGCAATGCGGCCCCTAGCCTATGGAACTCTTTGCCTATCTCTGTTCGCCACTCCAAGTCCATTGTTACTTTTAAGAAAGCTCTAAAATTTCATCTATTTCCTAAGAGTTGATTGTGTGCTTAAATGTGTTTTTTGTTATTGCCTCACATGATATTTAATTATGCAGCTGTTTTCTTTTTTTTTATTTTATAGTTTGATGTTAAGTACTTATCTCATAGTAATACAACAGGTATTGTAAAAGATGACCCATGTTTTAGGCTAAATAGTAATTACTCTCTATTTTGTAAAGCGCTTTGACCTTGTTTTGAGAAGGCGCTATATCAAATGCCGTTTGTATTGTATTGTATTGCGATGAATAGTGAATGTGTGTTCATCAATCATCATATTTTACTTTTATTGGAAAGCAAATCTGACCGTTGTGATTAATAACTTCAACGCACCCAACAATACAAAGCTTTTAAAAACCTGTAGTAATATAATAAGAGTATATTTGCTCCAATGTGAAATTTGACACTCTTCAAGGCATTTTTAATGACATATAACGCTCGATTTTCACTGCATTCAATGTGTAATTTGAGCAGAAATGTTGATATATACTTGACAACAAGATATAAATCACAATGCCTTGCCTAGGTAATAGATATGTGTTCAAAAATATGATCGTTTGTCACGTTTTCCTCAAAATATTAATTCTGGCAGATGTTGTGAAATGATGCGCTAAATTAAATAGTTACATTCCATGAAATAGTATTGGTTATATTAAAAATAATTCAGAGATCTACTTTGCACGGTGCTTTATATCTAAAGAAGTAATTTATGTTCCTGCCGGATTTTTAGATGAGATATGGTTCTATGTGAATTCGGTCGTATCTGTAAGAAATTCTTAATTCTGTATTTTTGTAAGTTACAGCAGAGCGGCGTAAGGGACCGTGGGAAACAAACAATTGTTCATAGCACAAAAACGCAAGATCGGAATCAACTCAAATTGTGTGATACGCTTTTCTCAAGGATATCTATTGAACAATGAATAAAACTGAAGGTGCTGGAATCACGAAATGCACCTTTAAGACCGCGGTCATGAAAAAATTCAAATTGATGCATTATAAAGTATTATTAATGATTAAAGGGCAACGAGAGATTTCACATAACAGGTGTCTCTGAAAAATGTGAAAATTCTGATTAAAGCTTTCTATTAAAAAAAAATATCCCCATGTGAAAGGATTAAGCCGAGAATTATTTCTGTGGTACAAAAAGTGTGAGAAATTTGTAATTTACTATAGGAGCAAATACTAAATTCAGCCTATGTTTTATATTGAAATTAAGGAAGTCAATATCGCCTTTTGTTAAGGCACTTTTGTAGCAAAATACAAGATAAGAAATCTATTGGGGGTTTTATCTATATGACACAGCTGTTTGACCCCATACATACTGTCTCTTTTATTTTTAGAGCAATTTCAAGCAAAATCGACACAATTTTGATAACTGCTGATATAAGTATAGGGACATGCAGGAGCTATTACCTCTGAAAAAACAGACAAATCTATTGCGGGAAACTTGCCATATAGGCCTACAAAGGTCATGATTTGTATGTCATAGCGCCCTTATGCATATTCCCCATGGAAAGACGTTTAAAACTTGATTTTTAGAAAAATCATATTTGCCTGCAATGAAATTTCATCAAATTTACACTGGATGTAGTTAGTGGAATAAAAAATCAAAAATGAGACTTTTAAACAGTTGTGATATGAAATCACTACATATGACACAATAATGGATGCCCCAAATTTAATTGTAATATACATTTAAGCAAATAATTCCCAAGATTTAATTACCTGTATTTTTTAATTATTCATTATCTCGATTTTAATGCACTCCCGTTGGTGCCCAAGAGGGGTAAAACCTAATTATGCTAATTTTTAATTTTAAATTTTTTTAAATATCAGGAGAAGCTTATTCATAATCCAGAGAGGTCTAACCCCTTTCTTACAGTATCTATGACTGGCTCATTACATGATATTATAACCTCTGAGTAACCAATTAAAATAGACCTTCTATATTATCTGTATGCACCTTTAAGCTTTCCTCATCACGTCTCAGATTGGCTAATGACATCATGTAACGCTAGGAGTAAGCAATTAAATTGTTCGGTACTGGCCAAGTTGTTTATATGTAACCTTTTCAGCGAAGCAATGCATCATGGGAAGCCGTGGTTATCCGCATGTTGTGGGCCATTACTGTTACTAATTATGACGAGGATGATGGATGTGTCTGGACTAAACTCATTCTGTCATATATCTGGCGGATCCTCTCATCAGCACTACTTCGAGTGGTCGATATACATGTTAATAGTGTCAGTATGATAGGGACAAGATGACAAATAGCATACTCGAAAGTGCAAATATCAAGAAACTATCATTAACTATTTCCCGTATACACTGTCATGATTCCCATGACAATGTCAGCATTATGTGAGAGCAACATCCGTTTGGAGTGAACTTGATGAACTTTGTCTCATTTGTAGGAAAAGTTGAATAGATCAAAGCTACACGTGAATGAGTTTATGATTCTACTCCAATAAGACCAAGTTTAAGGGTTCAGGGGATATTAAAGCATGTTGTAATTTCATTGGCTATCTTCTCTGTTCAAACCTCTGGCCAAATATGGGGAAAATACTGACACTTAAAGGGACATTTCATGATTCACAGCCTCGTCCCCTCGACTTACGTAAACAAGGTTGAGATTTTTATATCATCTGAAACGTCGGCCTAAGTATAGTATGTGTGCCTAATCTTACGTGGAAATTCGATCTACTCTGGAAGAAATTCGTAATTCTGTATTTCTGTCCGTAAGAGGACAGAAATTACAACACAATAGCCTATGGGCACCATAATGCAAATATTTGCTCATAACATCAAAAATTCCCCGCCAGAATCAACTGGTATTTTGGAAACAAGCTTTCCTTGTGCATATCTAGTGAACCATAAACAGAAAATAATCTGTGCTTTCACGAAATACACCAAGCCAAGGGACACCAACATTTGACTTATGAATTGTGACGGCCATTTTCTGTCTAGGTTGCTCTCAAAGAAAACGAGTGACAGTGTAAAAAAAGTAAATAAAATACTTCAAAAAGGTGATATTGAATTTCTAATTTATGGTTTTTTCAAACTCAATCCATTTATGAATAAATATCACAACCTTAAAAAGTAAGTGTTAATCGTCTTAGAATAACCACGCCACTCCATTTTTTTCAAAGATTGTTGCACGTGAGTGAAACTGAAATAAAATTATCTCTTAACGAGGCACTGCCGATCATCCGTCTTGATCTTTTCACACCATCAAACCACGGATTTTGTTCATTAGATCCTTGCATTTTTCTCATCTCATATGCAAAATACTTTAGACTTTACTTTTAGCTACAGGCTAAAATATGGTTTGTTTACGGTAACCGAAATAGTTTGTACAGTAATTCGCGGGCTTTGTATAGACACACTATTACCACTCACACCTAAAAATCGGTTATGTCGGATTCCCTTCAATTTTTGGAAATAAAGTATGTTGGTGACGGCCCTTTATATAAAAACAGAAGGGTTCCTTTAAGAAGGTGATACTCACTCTAAACAAAAATAAGTATTCTAATTTCACTCTTTTTTTAAAGTGTCGAAATTTCTCTCTTTTTTAGGTAATCACGTTAAGGTCATAACTAAATGATATTTAACCATACAATAATCAATCAATGGATCATAGTGTCACCTGTTTTGATCATATATAGCATTAAAGAATATTAGCACATTTTTTCAAAAATTTGATATTTTTGCACAGTTACGTTGGTTAATTGTCTAGGAACTATACCTGCGAACGAGAATGCTAAACCATAAGCGATTGGAAATTAGAATTGGGCTCCCAGATTGGACTTCAGCAGAGCTGGAAATGATACGTTTATTTCCGTCCATAATGAAATAATGCCACCCCGAAGAAAATAACCTCTAACTTGGCTTGCCTGAACTATTAAAAACAACTAATAGATGAGCGTAGACAGTACATGGGCGCTATTTCCAGTATATGTTACGAGTGGAAGACCGTTTCCAGCCGCAGTTGTATATTTCGGGAGCCACGATAATAATTATTCTTGTACAAAATTCTTCGTTTGTGACACATAGAATTTTCGAGCTTAACCATTCAAGGTTATAGTTACTAGCCAGTTACCAATGCAATAGTGTAAAAATCTCAAATTTTTTGACAAATTGGGGGCGCTCTTCAAAAAAGTGCTAATATTGCTTTAAGTTGTTCCCATGCATATAATGCATATGCATAGTCGGGTTTCCACTTAGATTATTGCACTGTGATAGGCTTGTATACTACGCAATACCTTGTATATGGGCCATTCTCCGATAAAGTGCAATTCAAGTTTGGTCTCCAAAATGACCAAATATCAACATTAAGGAATTCCTGAAAATCATTAAAAAAATCGTAAACTTTAATATTTTCAGAACACGAAACAATGCATGGGTGATCGTAAACAATATCCGATTTTTAGTACAATTGCCTAACGTTAACACTTAAGTAACGTATCTGGGTAACATATCTGACCGGCCTTTTTCTTAGTCGTGCCGTTCTTAATAAAAGTACATGCTTTGCCGACTTCATCTTTATGTATCGCGGTGTTTAGCAAGAATTCAGTGGGAGGTAGGTAACGTATCTGGCGCGGTATGAACGTAAAGTGAGAGATTTCATTACCAGGCCTGGAAATTGTTACTTTTATGCAAAACATGTATAATATAACATTGATATGTGCTTGATTTATTGCATATTGGAATATTCTTCTACCGTTATTTTTGGCAATTTTGTATCAATTCAAATTATGGTAACGTATCTGGCTGCAATATTGGCGACATGCTCTAATGGAACTCTTAGGAAACTTTAATAATCCAATATTATTGTGTTTGACAACAGTGCTTTGTTATTCAGTCAACTGTTATATCGGGTATACGCTCATCGTGTTATTGGAAAGAGGACATTCTGGCCTTTCACTTTAGAAATACAATGCTTGATAATGAAATCTGTAGTTTTCCTATAAACTGTTATTGAACTTTGGTTTCCTTTATTTCAAAACACCTTGAGTATATACACCCATGTGCGTAAACGTTTCATATAGAAGTCCTATGGATGAGGTATTGCCATTCATTCCGTCAAGCGCGACTGCACAACGTCATTCAGCGCATGACGGAATCAATTGTAATACCTCATTTGCATCCATGGGACTTCTATATGAAACGTCTACCCTCATGCGCTAGACAAGACGCTAGAGTAAAAAGGAAGATGGATAATCCATTTCCATAAGCTCTTCACGGCCTTTCTCTAGGGCTCTAGCAACTTCCGAACCCTTAAAAACTTCAAAGCTATTATTTGATATGCCGCTGAAAACAGCCAAAACAAATTCATAAATATTAGTCATGTTTAAATGCATTTATGATCAATCTTGAGTTTGGGCCCTCCATACCGATTAGTCACGATGGTTCGCCTAGTTGTTAAAAGGTTAAGCAGTACAGTTTATTTTCCTTATAACAATATCATCTTTACGACGTGGACTACATTCTTGATTAGTGAAACCTGAAGATCCTGACATGCGAAAACATCGTTAGTCTGGCTTTTGAACATGTTCAAAGCCTTCAATAAATGACATTGCTATTCATAAAGCTTGCTTTGTTAAGTCACAAAAGGAACAGAAATTAATCAGACTAAATGCAATACTTATCTGCTTCAATCATTTTAAATTAAATGATATTCAAAAACTTTGCATGTTGAAATTCTGCATTAAATCTGGAGAAAAAATAGTCCGGATGCCGGCTAGTTTTTTTTTGTAGATTTGGCTTCCTTAGACCATCCATTATAAGAAATCAACTGCTGACAGTCAATCAGCATTGAAGAGTGTAGTTGCTCCAACTGCTATTTAGTGTTTCAGTGGGTAAATACAGTGAGCTTGATACTCCTCCTCTGGCAATCCAATTACATGATTAGCTCTATACCGGATATGTTTGCTATTGTTGAAATCATCGACGATGATTGGACGTAGTTACTGGCATTTGGAGCTCTAATTCTTCCTAAAATTTCAGGTTGTGGTATGTAACATCATGTGTAACACAAGCTGATTTATAAGGTAAAGATATTAAATAAGATATTGTGTGAGTGTATGTCTATCTATCTGGATGCTAGTCCGTCATTAAGTTGAGGATGTCAGATGGATCCTGTTGGATGTCTCCAGCAATCACATCAATGTAGTTAAAGGGGCGCAACCCCTGATTTGGCATTGTAACCTCCAACATGTGTCTACTTGAACAATCGCATGATGACAGTGACCGGCAAATCGTGCTCGGCATTGGGCACAGAGGATGAAGTGATGTCTCCATATATCCGTGCTTTGGTCATGTGATTAAGCCAATGATATGTATTGTAATCGCATAAGAAGCCTGGTGTAGGTGCCATTCAGTCTATCCTGTAGCTCTTTCTTCATGGTCCAGGTCTCAGATCCATATAACAGGATACTTTTTTCCACAGGCTATAAAGAACTTCAGCTTGGTTGAATGGAGATAGCAGATTACCATAAATGGTGTAGTTTATTGCAGGCATTCAAAGCTTGTCCTTTGTGTGACGGGAACTCTTTTTTCTTGCTGTCGGCATAATAGGACCCTAGGTACTTGAAGTCCCTGACCTCTTTGAGTGGGTGCCGTCTGTAGTGCAGGTTGCTGATTATCTTCCTCGTTGACGGTGATATTCTGTCTTCTTGCCATTTAGATGTAGGCATTTAGATGCATAATTCTCAAGTGATGTTCGTAGATCTTGCGCACCACATGTCAGAGCCATTCTTTTAGTAGACCAAAAACTTAAATGAGCATTATATACATTCTACTCTGCCCTCTGTGATAGGTCACCCAAGGGCTTATGTCCTGTTGTCACAAAATTCATGATGGCGGTCCTATCAGACGTACTCTCCAGAGTCAGACATTCAATAGTATTTCCACCAAACACATAATATCCTATCAAACATATTTGTTTACAATAACGTGCAACCTTCAACATCTACTCCTTAAATATCAAATCTGCTGCTAAGCGTCCGTGGTGTAGTGGTTTCAGCATGTTAGAACGCTAATTTAGCGGACCGGGTTTGATTCCCGGCAGGTAGTGTTTTGAGGAGAGATTTCTTCTTCTACGCCCTTTCTTTAATTTCTAATAATTTGCTCTTCTTTGTAGGCCTATGACCATATAGAGAGTTTATATACTTCTGCGCACCCTCTGCATAATATATTGGGGATTTTTTGTCCCAACCTTCATTTTATCTTATTAACACTTAACTGCATAAGGGGTTTGCACTTCCGTTAGTGCATAACGTGGGGGTTTCCTAGGGACACCCCCCCCCCACATAAACAACTTTCCTAAAGGATTGTTTATATGAAATCCACCACATGTTAGAAGGCGTCAAAGACATCTACAATAAAGAAATAAAAACTGAAGAAAGTTGTTCAGTAAGAAAATTAGGGGCAAAACATTGATTTTAATTTTGTATCAAAATGTGCGAAAAAGACACTAATTTGTTTCTGCATTTTCTACGGCATTGCTTCACCTAGACTTGTGCTGATTGCTTTAATTGGGGAAGAATGAACTATATTTACCATATTAAGTACAAACATAAATGTCTCATGCCATTTTATATTTTTTATCGTTACTTGTATAATTTACCATAGGTTCCTACAGTAAACCGCTACATGATGTACAGGGTGTCTCAGAAAGAACGTTACCCGCCAGAAACGGCCATTTTTGCTTACTTAATCAATTCTTATCCTGTTTTAGCTTCATATTATGGAAATATATACTCTTGTGAACGTATGGTGAAAACAAAAAAGAAAACGGTGACAAAATAACCAAACAATGACTATTTCCCTAAAAATGATGCAAACCTACTTTGTCCACGGCTAGCAATAGCAGAGAAACATGTACATTGTAATTCTTATTTTTTTTTTTTTTTTTTTTTAGTATTTCCACCAAACACATAATATCCTATCAAACATATTTGTTTACAATAACGTGCAACCTTCAACATCTACTCCTTAAATATCAAATCTGCTGCTAAGCGTCCGTGGTGTAGTGGTTTCAGCATGTTAGAACGCTAATTTAGCGGACCGGGTTTGATTCCCGGCAGGTAGTGTTTTGAGAGATTTCTTCTTCTATGCCCTTTCTTTAATTTCTCTGCATAATATATTGGGGATTTTTTGTCCCAACCTTCATTTTATCTTATTAACACTTAACCGCATAAGGGGTTTGCACTTCCGTTAGTGCATAACGTGGGGGTTTCCTAGAGACACCCCCCCCCCCCACATAAACAACTTTCCTAAAGGATTGTTTATATGAAATCCACCACATGTTAGAAGGCGTCAAAGACATCTACAATAAAGAAATAAAAACTGAAGAAAGTTGTTCAGTAAGAAAATTAGGGGCAAAACATTGATTTTAATTTTGCATCAAAATGTGCGAAAAAGACACTAATTTGTTTCTGCATTTTCTACGGCATTGCTTCACCTAGACTTGTGCTGATTGCTTTAATTGGGGAAGAATGAACTATATTTACCATATTAAGTACAAACATAAATGTCTCATGCCATTTTATATTTTTATGGTTACTTGTATAATTTACCATAGGTTCCTACAGTAAACCGCTACATGATGTACAGGGTGTCTCAGAAAGAACGTTACCCTCCAGAAACGGCCATTTTTGCTTACTTAATCAATTCTTATCCTGTTTTAGCTTCATATTATGGAAATATATACTCTTGTGAACGTATGGTGAAAACAAAAAAGAAAACGGTGACAAAATAACCAAACAATGACTATTTCCCTAAAAATGATGCAAACCTACTTTGTCCACGGCTAGCAATAGCAGAGAAACATGTACATTGTAATTCTTATGGATTTGAGCACCCGAAAGTCCTTAGATTTAATTAATTTGTTCACATGTATTGCCTAAAAAGCACCTGAAACATGCACTTAATTTGTTCTTCAGAATAAAGTGACCCAAATCCCCTCACCAGTCCCCATTATAATGCAAATATGAATTTTGTTAAAGCGCACTTTTCAAATAATGGCATTGGCGTGACTCCTACAATGGTATATTCTACTGAACTGCTCTTGGGTTGAAGGACCATCGTTCATCGTGAATGGGTAAACGTTTCCCTCAAAGTATGGTTCCCAGTAAGATGGCAATCAAGAGGAACAGAGAAAAAAATCTTGAGCATGGCAAGACTCTAAAAAGGTACAAGGAGAGATATGGTGGTCAAAGAACAGGGCAATCAGCCGTAAATAATGCTGCAGTGCGTAGATAACTGAACAATATACTCTAAAACCAGCAATGGGCCTTGGAATTTGATAGTATTATTGGCCAGGAGGGTCTTAAACATTTTTATGTTGGGGATATTTGCATCCATGGTTTCCTCTGCTAATGCTAGCCGTGGACAAAGTAGGTTTGCATCATTTTTCGGGAAATAGTCATTGTTTGGTTATTATTTCACCGTTTTCTTTCTTGTTTTCACCATATGTTAAAAAAGTACATAATTTCATAATATAAAGCTAAAACAAGGATACGAATTGATTAAGTAAGCAAAAATGGCCGTTTCTGGAGGGTAACGTTCTTTCTGAGACACCTTGTATATCAATCAATCAATCGATCAAGCTTTATTTATTCACGGAACACAATCAACAAAGTTATTTTTCACTGAGGCCGTGAGGCAAAATATATACATATATAAACATACATGGTTAAAACCAAGGTACATGTAAACTTGGCATTGTGTAATTGGGTAATGGACATGTACATATGTAAAAGTAGCATTGGTAAAATTGTAAAAAAGCAAGCTTAAAAGAGCCATTAGGTTGCAACATTTTTAAGTTTAGATTTAAAAATGTTTAAAGAAGATGATCTCTGTAATTCATAATCTAATTTATTCCATTCAATTGCACCACGGTAAGAAATACTGCGTTTTTTATAATCAGTTCTTGGCTTAGGAATGTCAATATTGTACTTACTTCTGCGAAAATTGTAGTTGTTATTATTGAATGAAAAAAGATCATTAAGACAGAATGGTGCCAGTTTATTAAGAACTTTATATGTTAAGATATTGCAGTTAAAATCTTGCCTATTTGAAAGTGGAGGCCAATTAAGTTCATTAAGAACATCAGCACTGGGTGTGTCCCATGTTGCACCACAAATAATGCGAGCTGCCCTATTTTGAATTGTTTGGAGACGATTTGCAATAGTGAGACCGCAATTTCCCCAAACTATGTTACAATAATCAAGATGGAGTAGCACAATAGCATTGTAAACGGTTTTAAGAATGTTACATGGCAATATTGGTTTACATTTCTTTACCATGTATAATCCTTTCAGGGCCTTCTTACGTATATGCTCAATATTCTCATTCCAAGTTAGATTTTCATCTATGATGACACCATGATATTTACATTTGTTTACTTTGGTTAAATTAACATTATTTATATTAATGCTTTTAGGTAAATTAATTGAATTTCCAGTACTAAGTCTTTGTTTAGAACCTATGAGCATAAATTCAGATTTATTAACATTTAAACTAAGTTTATTGGATTTTAACCAGTTGTGAAGAGAATCAAGTTCCTATTTATTTAATTCAATTATGCTCATCAAGAGAGTTTGATTGAATGGAAAAGCGGTATCCTCAGATACAATATTACTTTACAGTGGGAGGAAAACAGCATTGGGTAAATCATTAATATAATAAGAAACCAAGAGGCCATCTATTGAGACTTGTGGCATACCGCAGAAAGAATTTTTGACATCGGATGATATACATGGGAATTGAGTACGCTTAATAAGATAAGATTTAAACCAATTAATTACATATTTACTAGCACCATATAATTTAAGTGTATTTAAGAGAATTTCATGATTTACAGTGTCAAAGGCTTTCTTGAGATCTAGCATACAAAAACCGATCATTTTACCCTCATCAATTGCATTATACCAATTTTCAGTAACATTAATTAGTGCAGTTGCGGTTGAATATGATGGACGAAAGCCTGACTGATTAATACTAATTAAATTATTATCATTGTAGAATTGGTCAAATACAGCCCTTTCAATAACTTTAGAAATAACAGGAAGAATTGATATTGGCCTATAATTGCCTGGATCTGCAGGGTCTCCTGCCTTAAAAACTGGAATTACACGGGCCCTTTTCCAACTCTTTGGAAAAGTGCAACTGGTGAAAGAGTGATTAACCAAATATGTTACAATAGGTGTGATAACTGGTGCAGCTATTTTTAAGAGCTAGGAGGAATGTCGTCACATTCTGTAGCCTTATTATTCGGTAATGAAGATAAATATTTAAACACATAATCACAGGTAACATGTACAAAATTAAATGTCTGATAAGTATACATATCAGCAGTAACATAATTACAAATATCAGTTGAAGGCGTGTCAATTTTAGCTGCTAGTTTAGGCCCTACTTGAACAAAATAAGAGTTTAGTGCATTGGCAATATCTTTAGGATTATTAACAGGTCCATTATCTGTATTCAGGGCAGTGATAATTGAATGTTTAGGTTTAGAAGGAATAACATTTCTAAATATAAAATATTATGGCTCCAATGGCCTATTATACTTTGCAAGAAATTTTTAATTAATTATTTACTTTGTTTATGTCACTAGGTGTATGCATTATGAAAATCAGAATCACAGTAACTCTAATAAAATCTTTCATTTTTGTCATGGGCACTTCCGTTAGTGCATAAGGGACCCATGCTAATTAACGCAAAAACGAAGCGATGGATTTGAATTTTTTGCACCAATGCAAGCGCAACTAAAAGTTAGACGAATACAAAAAATATAAAACCAAATATATTGCGGCGTTAAAAATCGCCAGCTGAAAAACAAAAAAAGGGTACCTAGGAGCCCCCTCCCCTTGTGCAGTTAAGTGTTTCATTTCAGCCTTGACAAGAGCTAACGGCCGAAACGTTGGCTTTTGTGCTACAGTCCCCTTGGAACGTCCCCTTGTAAAACACTCATAGTAAAGGTGTACATTGATGACAAAACGCATAGTCAACGATGCACGGTAAACAGCAAATAAGATGGTTAAATTGTAAGGTACCATATAATTTTTATCGGTTTACACGCCTTAATGTACTCCAATTGTAAATTGATTCTGATGATGATGTTGATGGTGATAAATGAACTTTATCACCATGCTAGGCATTAAAGGATATGTTTAATCAGCTCGGTAACTGGTTGTCATTTCCAAGCTCCATCCCTATTGGATATGTGAAGTATATGACAAATAACATACTTATGAATGCAAACATTAGCAACTCATCATCAGTTGGTTTCATGTAAACAGTCATTAAATTTGACTCAACTTATCATGGAAATGCCAAAGATGACATATGTATACATGTACGTCGTATATGTATACATAATGAGTAATTGTGAATCAGTAACATGGTCATATATTAATTAATACACGTGAAATAGAGCGTGAAACTTTATTCCAGGTTCTTGGGCTGTGATAGGTTTGTCATTTTGTCTCCCATATTGGACGTCATATTGGATTTGAGGCCTGCTATAGCACGAACATGTTGATAAGAGTTTTTAAAGGGTATAGAAGTATATACCATCGTTTCTAGTAGTTTTGGACAATATAATATGGCTTTTAAACTTGGACTATTTTGATGTAAGATAGTCAAAACTATTCATATATTTCATTCTACATGTATGAGCTAAACCAACAATTTGCGCCACGTTTTACTGCAATTGGAGCAACTTTTAATTTTTGATACCTGTACAGACTGAAATCATCTTTTCACTGTTTTTTCCAGTTCTTATATATAAGCCACAGGGTAGTATAAACTATACCTTTTGGAATCCTTGTAACCAGACAAACGTCTTGGTGTGCTTTTTAACACAATGGGAACATTTTAAAATTTTGACCCCTGTGTAACCTTCAAATCTATGCTGGGTTGTAGCCGATTTTGAAAAAAATGCGGTCTTGTGTAGTCGGGAAGTGGTTGGGTCGGGAGCTCTCTTCTGTGTGACTATACCTTTACATACAAATGCCAAAATTTTAAGGACGAGTTCATTTCGTATATGGCATGGTACGTTCAACTATCACGAACCTTTACCAAGATGCACCAACTTCAAAGCTACCTAAGAAATAGTAAACTATTTTAGTAAGAGTGTATATTTAGAAAAGAATGCATTTATGTTCTGGCTTGTTTTGCCATGGCACATATTACATTTTTGCAAAAAATGTTCGCATGTGGTCAAGAAAATTATACGTATATGTGTGTATAAATATGTGTGTGTGAGTTCATGTGGCTTTGTGTGTGAGTATGAAGTCTGGTGATGTGGACATTTGTTGCTGTGAGTGCGTACATGTTTTATTGGTGTGTGTGTGTGTAAGTTTATAAGTTTCTATAAAAAGATAGCAATTGAATTTTAAAATGGAGTATGCACACACAAAATTATTTTTTCACGTTTTACTTGATTCAAATGAATCCAACTGTAGCTAAATACAAATTAACCCTCTGAGTGACACCTACCAATTGATGGTCCCAATGGAACTTGTAGGTTTCTGAGCCAATGGAACTTGTAGGTTTCTGAGCCAATCAGAAACATGATTCAAAATATTTGGAAGCTGCATTTCAACTGGTTACTGAAATAAATATATAAAGTAATTAACCAATCCGAAATGTTGTATGGAATGCAGGTAATACTCACGGGGTTAAAGTTTGACGTCTAAAGCCCATGATATACTTCCAGTCGCAGCGAGCGATTGGCGTGCGCAATACAGGATTTTGACCCAAGATCAAGTGTTACGCATGCTCACGAGCAGAAATCGCTCACTGCGACTGGAAGTATATCATGGGCTTTACGTCATGTCAATCAGTGCAGATAAGAGGTATTTGGTACCCCTGAAGCCAATCGCAACCTACATCTGTCATGGCGTAAGGTGCAACAATGCTTGCTAAGTCTGTAGGGAAGCTATTTCAACAGAGGGGAGTTTGTTTGTAGAAACACGCGCTCCGGATATTATATTACTTAATATAAAAAATAGACAGTTATCGATAAATCAAGTTTGAAACAGGAAATGCATGTATTTTCATGCTCAAATATGTATTTAATGGATTTATTTCGAAGGCTTACGGTTATATTAAGTACGTGTTTATATGTGATTCATCTATCTGACTGAGGAATTAGAGACATTATTATGATTATTAGGTTGGATGGAAATATCAATACCCTAGTATTCTTAATTTTAATGTTATGGGATGAAAAGAAATTTTGCCTGTTTTCTATTCATTTTACCATCTTATTATCTTGTTATCTTTGCTGATACTGGTTTAACCCGTGACTTTATTGAGTGCAATATTTGTTATTGACATTGTAATTATTTTGTTTTAGACATTCCAAATTCTTGATCCGATCATTTAAATCAAATAAAAATTAAACTCAATTATATCCTTAACGTCCCTAGAGGAAAATCTGACAATCACCGCAAAAAGGGAGATAGCGGTATTTTGTTGTCAGATCTAGGAGCAATTTCTCACTAAGCCAAGGCAGTTTTTTTGTAGGTGGGTTTGAACGTTTAAGGGACGTTAGGGATATAAAAGTCTCATTTGTTTGTGTTAAAATGGTATTCCTGACTTTGTTCTCCTTGAGCTTGTTAATGTCGTTACCATGGAAACAACACTCTTCAAATAATTACACATTGTTGTGTCAGGAAGGAACATGATTGACAAACGAGGTAAGATTTTGCACAAATATATGTGAAAAGTTCACAATATTTTATAGTTTTTATACAAATTTGTGCAACATTTTACCCCATTTGTCCATCATTTTCCCTCCTAAAAATGCATTGAGTAATTATTTTAAACAGTTCCTTCACAGTTTCTAGACTGAAAAAAGGTTCGATGTAAGTCAGAGAAATAATAATAATAATAATAAGCATTTAATATAGCGTTTTACAAAGAACACACTTTCGCTTTACAGAAACAATGCAACTTTGAGGCAGCAGCTAATACAGCGCCAATTGCAACATTCACACAAACATCGACCGAAACCACATACATCAGATTAGGACAAAGAAGGGGAAGGAAGTCCAGTTTTAGAAGCAGGAGGAAACCGGAGCACCCGGGGAAAACCTACGAGAGCGAGCTTGGACTGGAAACCAATTACACGTAAAGCCTCATGCCCGACCCGGGAATCGAACCTGGGACCTCAGTGGTGTAAAGCGAGGGAAGAACCGCTGCGCTACCCGCTCCCCCTGTAGGTTTTTTGATGATTTAAAATTATGCATCTTTGGCAACTAACAGTCCGGGATGCAATATGCACTTCACAAGTATGTCGCAAATGCCAATTTTCAGAAAAAGAAAACCTGAATGCGTTGACTCCTTTTATGTTTATGCGTCAAAGACAGCAGAAAGTTTTTAATGCGAATGTTGTAGCAAAATCTGTACTGTGCTTCTTACGTTTACTCCATTTTCAGATCAAAGTTGCTTTAGAAGTCTTCTTGTAGACAAATTCATAATAGGAAATAGCCTATTACACCACATTCCCGAGATTAGGTCACAATCTGATTAGCCGCAAATGACTTTCTCGCTCTCTCCAAAAACAAATTGGGGGAAATCCATAATATCACAAACTTGGTTTTCCTTGTTTGGGATCTTCTCAATTAAAGTACATAATAAATCATGTCTAGGTTGGAATCACAAAGTCACACTCTTATAACACTTAAGAAACAATATGATTCCATCAAATAGAGGACAAAAAGGTTCTAAGTCTAACATTAAGACTTTCTTGAAAACAACAACCTGAAAACAGGCAATGCAGTTATGAGTTCAACTTAAAAAAGCAACAGTTTAAAAACCGGGTTCGCAATCCGAGGAGGAGTTACGTAGCCAAATCAGGGAGCCGAATTGTTAGCTTATCTTGTACACTCAGCAAGTATGCGCATACTATCTGCATACCACTTATCAAACAAGAGCTTGGAGAAGAAGCCAATGAATTATGAATTGCAACTATGTTAAATGTCATTTTGGATAACTATATCTCGTTTACTGACTACTCTTTACTGCCTGGATTTAAATAGATAAGATTATACTATTACCTCTCGCTTCTATATATAGCCAGTTTGAATAAACATGCAAAAACTAATGCGATTTTCAATTTTCAACTGTCTCCATTTGGTCAACATGCTGGGGAGTATTGTCATAAGTACCATTTTGCCTTAAAGGACACCAAATTAATGCGTTAATGCAATACAGATATGGCCCCTAAAAACTGAGGAAATGAAGAATTCAGGTTAATACGTGAGCACGTATTTTATCTTAAGGATTGCATAATTATCCTGTGAACATGTGACTCGTTTATTATCAAAATATTTATCGATCACAATTGGCACCAGAGCAATTATCTGGTACCATAAATGTGCAGCTATGGCATATTACCAGCGCCGGAGCCTCCTTAACCATGGTAGCACAGAACAGCCAAGTCAATTCTGGATACTGTGGTATAAGTATCACTTATTTACACAGATCTTGCGCACCGGAGAATCCTTAATCACTAAGTTAAATTTCGACGTATGTTCTTTTTCCTCGAGCTGAAATGATACGGATCAACAATATTCTATACGTATTTCGTGACATATTTACAAATGGCAATGTTACAAAGTGTACACATTCGTATGTGAATAATGAAAACCCGTCTCTTTGTCATCTGAGTAATTCATACCGAAACGCCTACATTTATAGTATGGCACAATCAGGTAAAACAGGTAACAAGTCGGAGATTCTGATTTGCCGTAAATAGGTCAGTGGCGTTGTATCAAAGAAGAAGAAAGGGATCAGACCCGATAAAACACAGATAACATTTAAAAAACTATTTCTGTCGTTTCAACACATTACAGATGGAATGGCCCCTATGACGTTGTATATAATTGATAGCGTTTTGTCTTGAAGAACCAATAGCGTAACCAGCGAACGTGTTCATCATAAGCTTCTTCGATCAAAACACGGTACCCCTGAACCCCCTATAAGGTGACCCAACAATGGAGACATGTGAAGTCGTGCCTCCTCTACTATTTCCTCTTCGCCTTATCATGACTAATCTAAGACTCTACTGCAAATATTGTACTAGCATGAAGTTTTGTGGGAATTTGTACTATAATATACTATAATAAGAATGGGTATGATTACATCAAATCGTGACAACAAATTTCCGGGGCCCGACATGTTCCTGGTTTCATCGTTTAATAGATACGCTTTCGATTACTTCTCTGACATTCAATTAACGTTTTCCTGATTGAATAGGTAAGGTTCCCCTCATTTATTATGGGTATTTAAGTAAACCTATTCAAATGATAACCCTCCAAGCGATCCAATAATGAAAGGGTTACATGCGGTCATATTTAGAGCTATGTTTAAGCACAGACATAGTTTTCTCCCCATCTCAAGATGGAGAGGAAACCATAATAGGCAAACATGGAGTCGGGGGAAGAACAAGACAGTACTGTAGGCGGTATGTAGTCAAGAAAGATAGAAAGAAGCGAAAAAAGTGGAAGAAAAAGAAAGCATGCTAACATATTCCAAATCCTGCAAAGTGGAAAAGAACCAAAGGCGATAACACTTAAGTGACCAAGGGGGGGGGGGGGGCTCCTAGGGACTCTCAAATTGTGTTTTCGCGCTGGCCGCTTTACGCGTGGGATTTTTGCACCGAATTTTTTGTAATTGTCTGGCTTTTAAATGCGCTTCTTTTCATACCAAAAAAATTTCAAATCGGCCAAGCCGTTAATGAGTTAATTAGTGAGCGTTCCAAGGACCCCCCCCCCTTGGGCACTAACGGAAGTCAACTGGAAATATTTAAAACAAATCAAAGAACCAAAGCAATTTTTGCTGATATATATTCACACATACATATAAGTAAACAATTTTCTATGGGAAAATGATGTGCATTTTGCAAGACCCGTTAAAAATACAGGATTGCTAAATCTGCAAGTTTTGTGTAAAATATATGTAATTTCGATCTTCTAGAGTAGATATCAACATAAAACAAGTTTTCAAAAAGTTTGATGTAAGCGCAAGGCTCATTTTAATTTTCCGTCTTTTTGACCATTTTTCGCGCGTTTTGAAAACAGTGTTTTGCCTCTTATTTGCAGCTCAAATAACAAATTTCATTTTTATTGCTGATTTGGGGTTGTCTTATGACCATTCACATGTGGTATAAATTTCGTACCAAAATCCCCACCCCCCCCACAACCACACACACACACACCCCACTTGGGCACTAACGGGAGTGAAAACCCCTTGGTCACTTTAGTGTTAAAATTAATACATAAATATTCTTGCGATATACTTTCAGGTGTTCTATCGTCGACATTTTTGCGCATTTGTTTACAATCACACAAGATAAAAAAGGCAAGAGAAAAAGATGATACAAGGTGTTGTTTACAAATTTTGAATACAAGTTATTATACAGGGTGACCCAATAAAAACTTTACTCAAAATGAAAGTGATATCTGTCCACTTTTTGTAATTTGATATCTGTGAATTTTATTTTATCATAAAGAATGGGCAAAGAGCATCTTGCTAATTGCAAAAAAAAATATTAATTTTGGTTGAGTGGTTTTCAAGATATGGTCCAACGAACTATGTTAGCAAAACAGACTTGTTCGTGGGTATTTCATGATGGAATGATAAGTACACATCAGTTGTTTTGGCTTTTCAAATCTAAAATCATAGCATGCAGTTGTGCTAAATACCAGATTTTCTCTCTTGTGTCAGGGCGGGCTTTTCAAATCTAAAATCACGTAGCGTGCAGTTGTGCTTAAAACCAGATATCTTTCTTGAACGAGAACTTAAAACATGCTCATAGTAATGGCACCTCGATTTACGCCACAATGGCACCTCGATTTACGCCGGTTATCTCAATATCATTAATCAACATTTGGAACCAGAGTTTCGGGGCATTTTTCAGCAGCAAGAAATGGAACAATTCGTCGTGGCTGGTTTCTTCAAGACGGTGCATCAGCACACAGGTCTGTAATGGTTAGAAACCGCCTTCAGGAACTCTTTCCAAATCGGATCATTGGATTAGGGCATGCGGTGGAATGGCCCCCTCGGTCACCAGATCTGACGCCGCTAAATTTTGGGCTATGGGGTGATGTAAAAGCCAGAGTTGACAAAGAAGGTCCCCCAAACACATTCCCAGAACGACGACGGATAAACAATACATTTACCGCAATTAGGAGAACGCGTGTAACATCAAGAGCTGTTCAGCACATGCACTCCAGGGCTACCAAGTGCATCGTAAATCAGGGAGAATATGTGGAAGACAGAAACTTAAGGTAAGACCCTTAAGATAAATTACTTTTAATGTTGCAATTATGTTCAACCATGCCTAAGAAAAATGATGCTCCGTGGACAAGTCTGTTTTGCTGACTTATTGTTCAGTGGAACATATCTTGAGAACCACTCAACCAAAATGAAAAAGAAATTCTGGTAAGATGCTCCATTACCCATTTTTATGATAAAATAAAATACACAGATATCAAATTACAGAAAGTGGAAAATATCACTTTCATTATGGGTAAAGTTTTTTTTATTGGGTCACCCTGTAGATAGATTAGGGATTTCCCAGCTATGTTGCAAACAAAGATTTCATCATATAGGTAATTTCCAATGATCTCATTATTGAATAAAGATTGCATGATAAAATGATGTCATTTATGTGAGATCTAACTGGATAGTGTAAGACGCTGCAATAGGTTTTTATTAGATATGGGTAAATCAAACTAAAGAAAAGCATGCATTGTATTCACTTCGGGCAGTACAAACAAATGAAACGGACATAATCAAAGAACTGATGGCTCAATACAAAAGCCAGTGGCGTACCGAGGCAGTCGATCCAGAGGGGGCAAATTTCCAAGTCGTCCAGCCCGAGGGGAAAAATTCCTAGTGATTTGCTCCAATTAAGTCTGAATTTGACAAAATGCGCGCATAGCGGGCGAAAATTGACAAATCTACTTTAATTTTACCCAAATTTAGGCTGAAATTGGTTGTTTTTTTTTTTTTTTTTTTTTAAGACCCTTAAGATAAATTACTTTTAATGTTGCAATTATGTTCAACCATGCCTAAGAAAAATGATGCTCCGTGGACAAGTCTGTTTTGCTGACTTATTGTTCAGTGGAACATATCTTGAGAACCACTCAACCAAAATGAAAAAGAAATTCTGGTAAGATGCTCCATTACCCATTTTTATGATAAAATAAAATACACAGATATCAAATTACAGAAAGTGGAAAATATCACTTTCATTATGGGTAAAGTTTTTTTTATTGGGTCACCCTGTAGATAGATTAGGGATTTCCCAGCTATGTTGCAAACAAAGATTTCATCATATAGGTAATTTCCAATGATCTCATTATTGAATAAAGATTGCATGATAAAATGATGTCATTTATGTGCGATATAACGGATAGTGTAAGGGACGCCAATAGGTTTTATTAGATATGGGTAAATCAAAATAAAGAGCAAAAGCATGAATGTATTAACTTCAGGCAGTACAAACAAAGAAACGGACATAATCAACGAAACTGATGCTCTTTCTAAATTACAAAAAGCCAGTGGCGTACCGAGGCAGTCGATCCAGAGGGGAAAATTTCAAAGTCGTTCCGCACGCAGGGGGAAAAATTCCTAGTGATTTGCTCCAATTTAAGTCTGAATTTGACAAAATGCGCGCATAGCGGAAAATGTTTAGGGACCAGACAGTCAGAAATGACTGGGTGCAAATTTTCCGGACTGCTGCCCTTCTCAAGGGGAGGTATGTTCACTTACAGGAAAAAAATTTAAATCGAGTCAAATTGTGTTTAATGTACATTAACATGTTCGCGTCCTTATAAGGATTAGAAAGTATATATGTGCCTAGGTTTCGCCCCCCACACATTTAGTTAAAGCGCTACTACCCAATAAGGGTTAAAAGGTAATCCTGGGGTTTAAAATTTACCCAAATGCTAGATTTTGGTGGAAACTGGTGAGAAGTTGTTTGTATTGTCTTACAGGATCCTAAAATGAGTATTTTCAGTGTGTGACATTTGGATGGCTTAATTACTAGCAAATGTCGCAAGGTCTACATGGTCTATGGGGTCACCAGAAATTTCCCTGGAGTTCGCAATGGTGATATCAAAAGATCAATTAAAAATGTATTTCCTGTTTCAGTATGACACAAGGAATCATTGACACCATTTCAACAACATCGAGGCATTTACCAAGGGTGACCGGGAACCATTATGGGGCTACCCGCTTAAACTAAAGGTTGGACCTAGGCCAAAGATATACTTTTTCTAATCCTTATGACGAGGCGAACGCGTTAGTGTACATTAAAAGCAATTGACCGATTTTAAAGTTTTCCCTGTACTAACATTGCCCCCTTGAAGAAGGGGGCATCAGTAGGAAAATTGGCACCTTATCATGTTCTAACAGTTAGGTCACATATTGAAGCCCAAACAGCAACAAAATCAATTTTAGCATGAAAATCCTACGGAATACACAACCAACCCACACTATAATAAGCTAAACTGCTGTATAGAATCCATTAGCCAAGGTGTTAAATTATTCATGATGGTTTACTAGTGGCTATGTAAAAAGCGAAAATTAATGGTTTTTTTATTTTATTTTTTTCATTTTTAATTTACATTGCAAACCCTACATTCAACTTGTATTTTCATTACCAGATTATCAAGCTGACGTAACTTTAAATTACACTTACGTCATGTTTCCAGAGAACTAATTACATCTCGTATAGAAATGTCCATCCCTCTTAATCATCTAAAACATGACTTGCTTGTATTATTCTTTCTGCCGATTTATCAAATTAATGCAAACGAACAATGGACCAGACTTAATGATAGATGGAATAACCACATGTTGGCCTTGCATTCAAATCGCTTAGAGACTTTACTTCTTCACACGTCTCAGCACAGTTTAGTTTTGTGCATTCTTCCACCATAAGTTAAAGCAACTTACTATGGTAATTTTTGTGTAAAATCAATACTTAAAAGCGTTCTTTGGACCACAAAAATGTGGAATAATGTTCTCCTAGATATTCGATGTAATTTTGACAATATGACTCTTGTCCAATTAAAACAAATCACACTTAGCAAAACCACAAGGATATCATAGTTTATGTTGAATCTTTTTAAATGTTTCATTGATGTATTGTGTTAATACTATTATTAATGTGATTTCTATACTATGATATTTGCTCAGCGATAATGCCTAATTACTAGCGCATGCGCCCGTTTCAGTGCAATATGCGGTGACTTAGAGCTGTGTACAACTTTGCCAACAGATGGCGCTATTTTTTCGTTTTGAGTTAACGCTTGCAAGGCACACGAGATATTAAATATGCTCAAAATAGATGCTGGTCTTTGTAACAATGTTTTGGTGGTTCAATCGTCAAAATCGTAAACTTAGACATTTTGGTGAATAGTAAAATCAGAATAAAAATTAAGGTTATTAAAACTCCCAATCTGCTACACAGGATCGCGGTTCTTGGGCTGTGCAGTTTAGGGACATGTGGATCCTATCAGGTCCCCTAACTACCATTATGCTAGGTCAAGATGTAAAACGTCAATATTTTCTGTAAATTCTCCATTTATTTTTTCAGCCTGGATTGCTCATGCTGTAATACAAAGGTCATCTGTATCAGTAGGGGCTCTTGAGGAATTCCAAGTCAAGCGACCCTGGCACATTTGAAAAATAGTGCGCCCTCTAGATTTTTCAAAATGATATTTTGCATAGTTGTAAAGCTTTCTCTACATAAGCCCTCAGCTGAAACTTATAAAGCAAAAGTCAGCCCTTTATGGGTAAACAGAACCATTTCATAATAATGTCGCCGCCGGTACATTAAATTCAGAAGACCACGCGGAAATGTCGTTTAATTATTAAAGGTACTCTCGTACATCATTATCTAAAACGGATTTTTAAAATGTAGACGTAGCGGCTATGTATTGTGAAAAGCTTCCCGATTTTCAGAATGAATTATATTAAACATTGCTTATCAATGGTGTTTCGAAGGATTTTTTAGGCGGCAAATTAAGAACATTAAGCAAGAAAATCACAACTAATGAAATATCTTTGTGTTTTATATTAAGATTTACTCATATACCTACATTTAATTATTATAACGCCATGCCAGGCCTTTGCAAATGTCCTTTACGCGTTCCATAACAATTGAATAACTTTTTTTAATATTAAAATATTGCATTGAACATTGTTAACCATTAAATGAAATCGACAAATCTTTATTGGTGAAAGAAATTAGCGCTTATGGTCCTTTAAGTGAATGTTTTCCACTGTTAATACCGCGGCGAGGGTTATACTTTTTTTTTTTCTTTCAAATTTCCAATGTGTTACGCGAATGCTATAACATTATGATCATACGGTTCTCCAAGCTCGTTAATGTCAACTACAAAATATAATATCCGCTTTCACTCAACATTTGAGTCGCTGAATATTTAACTTAACACCTCGGAACAAATAATCTTAACTGTTCTATTGTCTGCATCATTTCTAATACTTACATTGTACTACATTGTACGTAAAGTCACTACTAGCGCCCTTAGCGTCAGTTACGCGGATGCATACAGTTCGATGGCTTTGATGGACCAGTGGAGACTTTTTGCATTTACATCTTCCCGTCATGCAATATTCATGGAGTGGGAATAATTTGAAACCCATATGCAAATGTCAGGATATTTTAGAGAACACCACATGAGAATCAGAGCAGGTTGCGTGTAATGGGAAGATGTGAATAAGATCTATAGCGCTAAGAATAACGTTTTTACTTTCTGGGTATAATTCAAATACCCAGAAACCATCAGATGAGTTATAGGTTCAAATAGAAGCCCAAGGTACGAGAAATACTCCGATCAATAGCTGTCTTTAGTCAATTTTAAAACAAACTGTTAAAGTCATCTACAAACATTTCTACTTTCAGACATTATTTTAATTATTAAACCCTTATTGCTTGTTAGGTACTCTAACTGCTCGTAGATCTTTAGTCCCTGTGACCGAAGGCTTGTTCAGACTTCTTTACACTTCACAGCATAGTTTGCATCATGGAGTTGTAGTCCTGATACTGTAGGAAACCATAAAGAATGTCGTTGCAGTTATATCAGATTAAAATGACATTGCAATACCGGGTGTTTCACCGCCACTGTTTGCCGCTGGCCTTTGTTTCAAAACATTGAGGTATAGATATATTATTGTTAAAGGGATGGACTTTGAAATACTGGCTTATTATAAAGATCTGTGAGTTTCGTGTATTTACCAGCAATGGTTACTGGCGATTTTTATTATATGAAACTGCCCTTGGATTTTTTACTAAACCTGACCCCACTAAATTCAATCGTACAATCTGGATGCCACACATCCGAGTTTCTGAAAAAATATGGAAGCTGACTATATACATTTCACTTGCAAAACACTGAGACGTCACAATTAAAAGGCTATTTCATTAAAAAATAACCCATAAAATTTATCCTACCAATAAAACCCAACCCGCAATTATTATTATTACAAAATGGAAAATAGATTTACTTGTAAAACACCTATTTTAGAAATTACTTAAGATACAATAGTTAATATGGATCGATCTATGGGTATTGAGTTATTTATTTCATACAACCACACCGATCTTCACCTTAAACATTTACAGTAGACCCTGACAAACTCGTAAAGTTCATTTAGCGACTATTTTGCAGCTTTTTCGACGTTCCCGTGTCCGTATTCCTTCTGGAGTACAATCAGCAAGTTATCATTAACCCGCATTAACGCGCCATATTTAGAGATCATAATAATCAAATTAAACGTTTTGCGCACTACTTGATTCTGGGAAACAGCATCTGTTTGAAAATCACAACTTTGACAATAATACATTAATGCTATAGTCGGAAACATGGTTATACAATTGTAAATTTGAATACTAAATTGTTTTTCTGATGTTGCTCTTTTGGCACAGGTATGTAGATGGCGTAAAGGAACACAGAGGCGGGGCTGCTTGTAACAGATTTTGTCGTTTGTTTTTGTCATTTGGCGTTATTTATAATTAAAAAAGTCTGAATGTTGACTTTTATTTGCTTTTTATTTCCTTCAAGTCGGACATTCGGTCTCAAAGTTCTGAAGCAAGTAAAGGGAACAAAGTAATGCGAAAAGAATTCCCTGTACTAAATCCATGTAATGATATGTTGCAACTTGATTGCATTCATAAAACTAACCCAAACAAACGGTTTCTTTTAGAAATTCCCCCTCTTTTCGTCTGGTTGTTTTTTAAATTAAGAAATACGTGTTAATTAAGCTGTGATGATAACAATATTTTAAAAGCTGAAAGTGTTACTTGAACATTTAAGAATTGTAGCTCTATTTCTTGAATGATAACAAAATTTATTGCCTACACTTTTTAATTTGTAAAGACGACCCTTTTCGGGACAAATTAATGTTTTCAGTGATATAAGTAAATACACACTTGAAATTGTTTTTATCCCTAAATTTGAAGCTCTGCGCCCAAAAAAAAAAATTACTTTTTTGGGCCGCCAGCTTTAGCGGGAGGAAGGACAACTTAGCTAATCCGTTGTGTGCGTGGGTGTATGTGTGTGTTGATGTATTTGTGTGTGCCACTATAATTTTTAAAAATTTTTTTTAAATCGACCTCAATGAAAAGTTGACGTTCAATTGGAACCAAAACTTCTGATAGGTGGCACCTGGGATCCTCATATGTTGATGAGGTCAAAGGTATGTGACAAGGTCAAAGGTCAATGTGAGGTCAAATTGAAAAAATGGGGAGAAGATGGAAATTGACACCTAAATTGAAAAACTTGAAGTTCAATGGGAACCGAAAACTGTGTCATAGTGCACCATGCGATCCCTCCATATGTTGATGAGGTCAAATGGTAAGGTGCCAGGGTCAAAGGTCATGGGGCGGCCAAATGCTTATATTCTTTGAATATAGCGAGCGCGAAAGCCGAGGAACGCGAAATTCTAGGTCTATAGAATCTATTCAGAGGGCGTAGGTGTTCATCAAGCATCAAATAGTGAGCTATTTGAACGGATTAAAATAATCGTTATTGCTATTGACCCTGTTGTTATACACGTAGATCAGTTTCACTTCAAACTGGCATTTATCCGCTAATAGGCTTAAGCAATATGCACTCAGCTCCTTAGAGTGTCACTGAACTGTGTTCTTGAGCAAGTAAATGCTGACGTTTATAGATAACAGTTTCTTTCTTCCTTGAAGGATAATGCAACATGCCAGAGCACCTTCCTAAAGTTTTACGTAATTTTGTTATTTTAACTAGAAGCGTCAAGAGCAAATTCGTAGTGGATCACGGGAAAACATCCACCCGAATCTAACTGCGGGGTAGACAAAGTGTGTAATGAAATGTGGTGACCGTCGTGGCAATTAATGTCAAATGTTGTAGGTGCAGGAATGTTTCTAAATGGAGCTTCGTGTCAAGGAACATTTTACATCGTGAGCGTAGACATGCGAGAAAATTCCATACTGGCAAACTGGATTACAGGAAAACTTATGATTTGATTCACGAATCGTGAAATGAAATGAATGCGTGAAATTTGCACAATTTGCAGCACTACAAACACCCTTGTATTACCTCAGATATTCTTGGTATAATCGTCGTGGGTTTCAAAAGACACTTATAAAAAACACAACTCCCGGGATTTTTTTCCTACTCAAAGTGAGAACAATGCATTTACAAAGAGTAAAAAATAAAATTGATATTTAACACTAATGATATAATATAGCATTTTTAATTTAAAAAATGCATATGTTCAGCCTAAGCAGTTTATTTTATTCTCTTTAGAAATGACGGAAGGCAATCATGTTGAAAACAATTCATCAAAACTGGGACGACTACGGCAATGATTCCTTCGGGACAGAAGGTAAGTTACATCGTGGCGTTCGTAAATACCTCGCCCTGATTTGTAACCATTTATGACATGAAAACCACGAAGCATTTAATTAACATGGCCCATTAGCAAGCTTCTTTTCAAGTCGTATGAAATATTTCGTCTATTCAATCCGCTTAAAATGGGACCATTTTACCCCGAGTGTAAAGATATACATCGTTTTGACACTTTGACAACAGGGTCACCTGCACCAAGCTACTATTACTACTACTTCTACTGCCGATTTCTATTGCTGCGGGGTAGCTTGACAGCCCCGAGCTAATTGCATCCTGACGAATTGGTTATTAGGCATATATCTCGTAAATTTATTTTACAATACTTATTCAAGCATAGGCAATGTTACATGATAGATTCTCTCTGGTAAAATACTTTTATGGGGACATGTACGAGAATTTAATTTGACAACTTTTATGCATTATGTGCTATTTTTCTTTCTCAATAAAATTTAGATTGTACACGGAAATCGACGACTTCTCCTTCCTGCAGTGCACGATTGTTGTCTTGAATAGTTTATTTTTTAGTATTCTGTAATAAATTTGTTCAGTAATGCCGGAGATCTGTTTGTAAACCTTTATTACTGCATCCGAAAAACATATTGATATCTCATTTGCATTTGTAACTTATTATTTTATTTTCAAGAGACATGATAGAGGATATGACGAAGTCTCATTGGGTACAGAGCATTACGCCACCGATGTGATAATGATGACCTTTATTATAACGACAACGACCCAGTACCCAGACCCAGTACGATGACTGTGATATGTTCTAGGTGTATTAAAAGAAATGGAGTCAAAATGATGATTGATCCTCTTTTGTTTTCTCAGACTCAAAAATCTATATGCGTTAAGCAGTTATTTGACCTTGATTTGACCCTTGACCCTAATTTGTTTTGAACTGGTCATTTGAGGTTTTCCTACATGATCCAGTCTCACCTTTGTTTGCCAAATATTACTTGGTACCAAGTATATAAGGCAAATTGTTAAGATTTGCTATTCTTTATTATGGTTTTTATATTTACACTCTGCTGTTTAGAATCTTGTACCAAATGTTTGATGCGCCTGAAATATGTGCCCACACTTTCTATGTTACCACGTGCCACGAGTCTTCAATTGTATTGGGGTCAACTTGATTTGCACTTCTATTGCGTTTGGGTATACAGTGATGATCTAATTTACTTCATACTCTTGCAAAAAAAAAATCGACTTAAAAATAAGTCACATCCGACAGTTCTAATTCAGATTGTCCAAACAAATGGCTGGTGTAAAGGATTGTTTTAAAACTAAAGTGCGCGTGTGTCTTGTCTGTTGGTATGCCCTTAAAACCAAATAAGCCATTAAAGGTTCAACCAGGTATTTCAATTGAAGTATCAGAAAGAAAACATCATCAAATATTAAACATTGTTATTTGAACAAAACCATGACACTGCAAAATATTATTACATATTACGGCAAAGGAGAAATAATGAATTCTTATATCAATACACACATAGCACAACTAAGTCCTTTTATTTGGCATTCAACATTGCAAGAGATTAGGGCAAAACGGATTATGAATTCCTTGACATCCCGGCCATCCATTGCAGTAGTCTTTTATCATTAACAGATTATGTAAGAACTGAATTAATCCGTTTTCGGTAAGCCAATTCTGTGTCACATTATATTTCTAATGGCAACAAAGGCCGGGGTGCGATATTTTTTCCGTAGTTAAATTGTTAAATTGTTAATTTACACTGTATCGTCTATTTCACTTGAACAAAATTCGAAACAAATTAATTTATCAAAATTGGGTAGAGTGGGAGTTCGAACCTGCAACAAGCAGAGATTAAGAAGCATTGTTGGCAATGTTGGGATTTTAATTCAATATAAACCTTCACGGAATAAAGGCAGATTCATGCTGATATACAATATATACATGTAACAATAGAAACCATCAAAATCATGTTATAAAGTGAACTGTGTTATAAAGATGATATGCAAGCTAACTACGGAAAGAAATTTCGCAGCCGGGTTATCCACATGACAGACAAAGTATTCAATCGTCACATCAACACCACCACATGGAAATATTCAAGAACCCTCACTTAACTTCAAATCTACTATAATATCCTCTAAACTTAACTACAAGGTTATAATTCATGTATGTGAAAATGAAACACATGGAAATGAACTATCTAAGCAATGTATATTTGGAAATATTCTTCAGTCGTTCTTTGATAATTGAATAACTTGTAAATTGGCTATGCGTTAACTATCGTTGAACATAAAACATAAATGAAATAGACAAGTCTTTGTTGCCTACAGATATAAGCGATTATAGTTCCAATACATTTGTTTTCTATAACCTTTGTTCATCATTATAACCATACAATTTGTCTTTGAGAATGTTCTTCACACGTTCCATAGTAATTGAATAATTTGTTAAAAATAAATGAAATCGACAAATCTTTATTAGTTATAGAATGAGCGGTTATGATTCTTTAAGTGAATGCTCTTATTTTACAGCGCAGTAGTTTGTTAATTTGCAATGCGTTAACGTAATGATCTTACGGTTCTCCAAGCTCGTTAATGTCAACTACAAAATATAATATCCGCTTTCACTCAATATTTGTGTCATTGAACATTTAACTTAACGGCTTTAAACAAATAATTTTAACTTTACTGTAGTCTACCTCATTTCTAATACTTATCATTGTACCACATTGTACCTGAAGTCACTACTAGCGCACTTAGCGTCAATTACTTGAGTACGTACAGTTCGATGACTTTAATGGACCAGTGGAGACTTCTTATATTTACATCTTCCCGTCATGCAATATTCATGGAGTGGGAATAATTTGAAACTTATATGCAAATATCAGGATATTTTAGAACATCACATGAGAGTCCGATTGGTGTGCGTATGATGGGAGGATATGAATGATAGCTAAACTGAGCTAAGAATAATTATGGTGGTTTCGGGGTCTGAGGTGAATACCCAGAAACCTCCAGAGGCGTTATAGGTTCAAAAAGAAACCTAGGTGCAAGAAGTACATAAATCAACAGCTGCCTTTAGTAATATTTAACAAACTGCTGAAGTCAAACTGCTCGCAAACCTCAGTTTAAAGTGTGTTACTAGTTTGAGGCGGTTGTCAGTGTTTTATTACTAATTCATAAGTTGGGCCAAAATTGATATTTCAGTTTTATAGGTTTAAGAACAGCAATATAGAGAATCACTTCCAACGTTTTGTGAATTTGCCAGTGTCGTGTTTCCACCTGAGGGCGCCATTGAAGTTTGCACAGGGGTCAAATGTCAAACTGATGATATTGTGCTAAAAAACCTCACCAAAGTGTGTCTTTAGCCATAAGAAATCAGGAAACGTATAGTTTGGCCAATCTGGGATGGGTCCTTCAGAAGTTATTAGCAAATAGTTCAGAGGTGAACTTTTCGGTCTACAGGGGTTAAAAATGCAACAATTGCATGGATTTGAATGCAAATGGCTGAAATTGATCCTTTTACCAAACCGATTCATATTAAGAATAGTTTTGCACTATCTAGGATCTCTCGTTACCATGGTAACACTCAAATGTAAATCTGTGCCCTATTGAGTCAGGTCAAATTAGGGTGTTACCATAGAAGAAGTAATCCTGGATAAGGCAAACTATTCTGAATATGAATTCAATGGATAAAAGCTCCACTTTGAGACCATTTTCATCGAAATCCGTACATCTTTTGCATTTTTGACCATGTAGAACAAAAATATTGACCTTTGGCCTTTTGCTAAAACTCCTGAACGATCCATCCCAGTTAGGGCAAACTATACCTTATCTGAATCCTTTATCTCATCCTTTATGTAATACAAAAATGCGTCGACTTCTAAAAGAAAGCGTGCAAATAGAGCCAATTTGAAATGTTCAGAAAGATGCCAAAGTTTTTGAGAATGGACTCTCAAAGTCCACGAAGAACATCCTTGTCTATTGTTGTTTTTAGCACTAAAGTCATAAATAAGCACAAGTGAGGTTGGGGGCTTTCGCACCGAATCTTTCATCATGGTACTAGATTGGTGGTGCTTTATAGTTATTACTTACACCTATTATTTTTTGAGGCGGGCCAAAACCACTATATGGAATCCATTACAGAAGTAGGCGTCATAACTCAATAGAGCTCAAATACCTGAGCGAGTCAAACGTATGCAGCACTTTGTCATCGTTATTATTAATTCCATTGACCCTTATTTATTAGACAAGATAGTTCACTTCAACGACCAGTATTATTAAGGGCTGGGTGTAGTACACCTTGCACTCAGCCTCCTTAGAGAATGCCACTGAACTGTGTTCTTGATCAACCAGAATTGCAGAGTTTGTACGAACATTTTCTCTTTCTACTTGAAGGATATGCAACATGTTGAGAGACCCTCCTAGTTTTTGCGTAATTGTGTTATTTAACTAGCACCGTCAAGAGAAGATTCATGGTGGATCACTTAAACCTTCATCCCAATCTCTCTGCGGGGGTAATAAAATGTGTAATGTAAATTAGTAATATCATGGCAATTAAAGGTGTATTTGTGTGTGGCAGCCGTCTGTTTTAATTCTTGGTTCCTAGGTGTCCTTGAGACAAGCTTATCCACAAATTTTAGTTGATCCTGATCATTGCAGTTTTTGTGTTAATGATCATTGCTTTGTTTCCTACGGTTCCATAGGCCACTGTGCGGTAATTTCTGTCCCGTTTTACGGACAAATACAAAATTGGCGATTTTCATTACGATTCGACGACCGATTGCAACACGATTAGATACACATTGATTACAAGGCTAATGGTTCACTGGATTATATGAATCTCAACTTTTTAAGTAAGTCCGGGGACGAGGCTGTGTGTCACGAAATGCCCTTTAATGTCAGCTTTTGTAGTTCAACGATGTTTTAAAGTGGCGTCCAATGTCATGACACATTTTGTAGTCCAGGTTCTTTAGGTTGCGTAACCATAAGACAGAACTAGCTTTTTATGATAGTTTTTCAACTATTCTATGGAGCAACAGATCAAAAAGTCCCCAAGTTCCCCCATTAAGGCTAATATGAGGAATAAAGATAAGTTTATATAGGGGTAAAACAATTTAAAATGATTCAATGAGCTAAATCATGAACTATTGCATTGTTTCTAGCACCGGATTAAGAAATGTATAGTTGCCTACGTTTTACCTTTAATGTTTGGGAAAAAAGCCAACATTGTTCAGGCACCATGGGGTAAATATTCCAAAATTCAATCCTGACTTTTAAAATAAATTAATTCCAAATTGGTACCCGTTGTCATTATGGACAAATTTTAGTCTACTTACATCTTATAATATTTACATTATAGGGGCAGTGGCTGTGACCGTCCCTATACCTGTAGCAACCTGTACTACTGAGGCCCTATACTATTTGTGGAATACGTGAACTAATTTTAACACTAAATGTTTATCCATAGATCCATAGCACCCGAGATTTTTTTTTGGCAAATTTCTCACTCGTTATTTAATGACCTATTTTTTTGTAATTTGTTACGGATCGATGTGCTTTTCTTTCCTTAAAAAAATACTACAATTTCAGGCCCGTTAATGAGGGTTCCTAAAAACCCACCAGCAACAGGGATCGTTGTTTTATACTCTAAATAAGCAAACCCTGTTGCCAGAAATCTTGTATGCTTATGTACGTTCATATGAATGAAACCAAATTAATTGTAAAAAAAAAAAAATAAAAATAGCCTTTATGTGCTGAAAGAAACACGTTCATCATCACCTATGGCAAATACATATCGTTAGTCTTTGTACTACCGTCACAAAAATGCATGTACAAGAATTACAAATGATATGTTTGTGCTAACTAGATGTAAAATGGTCATTCTAGAGCAAATAACCATCAATGATTTTACAAAGTTTGTGCTGTGGAAGCAGGGCCATGAACCAATTGTGTGCTTTTGGAGCGATTTTGAAGCATTCCGCAAACAATGATTTGTCCTAATTCCAGACGAAGCTCGGAACTCATACGGTACCTTTGCTATGACCCCTCAAAGGTTTTTATGAGTTTCACTTGGAATAGTCCTCGAGGAAGTGTTTCATCGCTTGGGTACGGACTGAGTGAAATAAACCTTATGCACACTTAAGTGTTACATAATATCTTTCAGTTTATACATAAAGAGACGAATAATTTGATACACATTTTAATGACCAAACGGAAAGGCATTCTGAACCTTTACCCACAGTATGACATTGAACCGTTTATTCTCCATATGTTAGTAAACTATTATAAATTCACGATATGACAAAAACTATACTTTTCTTTAAATCCTTATAACATGACACAAACAACAATTGGAGCATTTTTAGATTTTGAACCATGTACAAAACTTTACACTTATGCCTCATTAGCCCTGGGGGAAAAAATTTGGGTCTTTTGCTCCTCACAACATCAGGAAACTGTCCTTGAAAAAAGCTATGGCTTATTTATATCGCACGTTGTTTTTCTATTACTGGACAGAGTGAACAGGCATGCGAAATAATAACAGATTCAAGGAAAACTAAATTGAGAAATGTCTCTCATTTTACCATGCACTTTCCCACTGCCACCAGTACACGGTCAGGACCATAATCTCTGTAAATCCTAGAGATTACAACGCTAAGACTGGGCCCGACGACGCGCTGTTCACCTGCAAACAAGAGTCTAAGAGAAATGGAATGTACATGACGGACTTCATGGAACAATTTAACCTTGTTGGCCACTAATACCAAATTCCAAAATCAAGAGGTAGACTGTGGACACACCGCCGCCCAAAGGGAGCGTGAACTTGTCCAACGGGACTATATTTGTTCAGAAAGAAGTGGATAACAGCATTAAGAACCTAATCGCTTACAACAATTTTGAAGCTGCTTAATCGGGATCACAGAATGTCTCTTGCCGGACGCCGATAAGTTATCGTCGTAGTAAACCCCTCCCAGAGATCCCCTGAAAACATTGATGGGGGAAAGGTTAGTGGAGGGAGACAAGCTTTGTAAGCAGATACTGTAGCAGTACTAACAGGTTCAACACTCTTGGTGATGAGCTTGAAGACAAAAACTCCACCGCAGTATATATTGATGTCTCATTCAGCCAACAAGATGGCATGGAGAGGCCTAACAAGAAGAAAAGAAGAAGACTAATGACTTTGCCTTCACACGGACAAAGTCAGCAAGCCAGAGAGGAAAAACTGAGTCTGCAAGCCAAGAAGCACCGTATAAATCCACAGAAAGAAGCTCCAAGAAGAACCTGATGCTGCTAAGGCTTTACTTGATGATTATCTACAATTGTGGTGCGTGAGGAGCATGTTAAGTCCAAGGATGAAGCACCTTGACGCCTACATCTTGAAAACAAGCTGCTGCTGCCTGGGAGGCCTTGAGGGAGCTGACCGATAGAAGGCCACCCCCCTATAAGATCAAAGGTGAAACAAATAAAAAGAGCGCGCCTTGACACGTGGTTTCAGCACATTAGTTCTCGATGGCAAGACCAGTTAGAAAAACAACTAATCCTTGATGAAACCGTTCTTTCATCTTCAAGATAGCAGACACCTTCCCAATCCAGACTGGACCTATCACTATAGAGGAGCTTCAGAATTGCCTAAAGAAACTGAACAAACAACCCGACCCCTGGTCCCGACAACATTCCTGCAGTAGTCTGGAAGAATCACTATTCCATGATCAACTGTTTAGAATTTTGTTAACAAACACCTATTATGGGAAACAAACCAGCTGCCTTCAACATCATTCAACCATTGTATTATATTAATCTTTCCCTGGAGATGGCGCGCACGACAGTGTGACAAAAAACAAACCCATGTGCGCTTGGCCGGATTCGAACCGGGGACATCTGGCATACATGCACGACGCTCTAACCGATGAGCTATCAAGCAGGTCGGTAGAAGAGCGAAGATATTATCTATAGGTGTGAGGTTCGAAAGGTTTTGTCCTTCGCTTTTCTAGGAGGATTAGCATCAGAACTGTATATTTAACAGTATACGTTATATTGTTTTGAAATTTAAAAAATACTTAGTTCTCCCGGTAGACACAAGGATGTATATATTTATGTTATCTTTTCCTGGAGATGGCCAGCGCACGACAGGTTGAAAAAAAAACCATGTGCGCTTGGCCGGATCGAACCGGGGACATTCGTATTCTTACATGCACGACGCTCTGACCGACTGAGCTATCAAGCCGGGTCGTAGAAGAGCGATAGATATATTATATGTGTTAGGTCGAAAGGTTTGTCCTTCGACTTTCCTAGCGGATCGGCAGACTGTATATTAACATAACTGGAGACTAAGTAGTTTAAATTTCAAACAAATATAATCGTTCTGTTAAATAAACAGTTTCCTCCAAGGAGATACTCTTGCTCCCTATCTCTTTGTAGTCGTGGTGATTACATACTCAGGACAGAGTCTTGACATCTAAACGGACAAAGGACTCACCATCAAACCCAAGCGTTCCAGACGTCACCAAAGTCAAAATCTCACAGACCTTGACTACGCAGATGAACCTAGCTCTAACAGCTAATCTGATATGTGGTGCATACGATCTACTAACATCACTTGAGAATGCTGCAGACAAGTCGGCCTACATCTACCTGCCAAGAAGACTGAATATATACTTCCATGAGGAAGATGATCTTCAACCTATCTGCACAACCGATGGTAGCCAACTCACAAGAGGTTCAAGGACCTCAAGTATTTATGGTCCTATGTTGCCGAGTCAGCAAGGACAAGACTTACTGTTCCTCAAAGGACTAAGCTTGGAATGCCTGCAATAAACTACACAACATTAAAAAAAAAAAAAAATCTCCAATTCAACCAAGCTGAAAGTCTTTAGAGCCTGTGTAGGAGAGTATCTGTTATATGGATCTGAGACCGACCATGAAGAAAGAGTACAGGATAGACTGGTGGCACCTACACCAAGCTTTTATGCCGAGTACAAAACATACTATTCCTGGCGTGCACGCCATACGACCAAAGCACAGAATATGGGAGATATCCTCCAATTTCACTTCTGTTGCACAACGCCGTGCACGATTGGCCGGTCACTTCATCGTGGACGATTGATCAAGTAGTCTCAGGCGTCACGTGTTGGAAGTTACCATGCCAAAAAAGGGGTCGACGGCCTTTAATATAATTGATTGTGATTTGCTCGAGACATCCAGCAGGGTCCATCTGATATCCCAAACTTAATGGACAGGGACATTTGGCGATTCATGGTGAACAGCACCTCGGCTTGCGGCCCGTAGATAGAAACTAAATTGCACGACTGTTCATTATTTTCTTCACGAATTGTGCGATTTAATTCCTCAGGTCTCTTCTGAAATGTGTAATTTTAACAGCCTCCTTTTCAAACAATATGGTTTAAACTCGAAAACGATTTTTTTCCAATATCAAAATCTCAACATAAGTCGTTTTCCGTATCTCAGACTAGACCAGGTTTCATTTACTCAGTACTCAATTTAGTGATAACTCAGTTTACCTGCGTGAAACACAAAATCTTGTTTTGTACCACTTTGGTGAGTGAGAACGGTGATTTTGTGTGACATTGAACTGAAAGAATAGATTAGTTTGAACAGAAGTTATTCATATTGAACAAATTTGAAATTCAAATAGCTTTTAAATGTAAAATTTTAACCAATAGATCGTCAGCTGATATGAAGAAGACAACGTAAGTGAAATTTTTGTCGAATTGAGTTTTGGTGAATTTTGAAAGAGGTGCATGAGAGCATATTTAAAAATATGTGTAAGGGATATGTCAGCGATTAAAACGTTTTAAAAGTTGGTCTTGCATTATTAAACTTATTTGTCCCTTTTCAGTTGCAAGACAACGTAAGTGGCATTTACTTTGGTCTGCATTATTGAAAACAGTTTTGCCCCTTTTCAGTGCGGCAAGACCACCTAAGTGGCACTTAATTTGGTCTTGCACTGAAAAGGTAGGTTTAATGCAAGACCCACTAAGTGGCACTTACGGTGGGTCTTGCATTAACAAGAAAAGTACTGATTTCACTTACGTTTCTATTATTTGTAAAAAATAAATATGTCATTCGTTGATCAAGGAGAAGAAATTAATTTGATTTATATCATACAAATACATTTCCTACTGGATTACATAAAAAAAACACAAAAATGTTCTTCCTGTAAAAATTAGTCAAAAAATGCAATTATGTTGGGCTTAAAGTAGCCGAAGATATGTACTGCAGAGTCAATATAAGAGAAGAAATACAGCAAACAAATAATGAAACTCTGAGATATGGCGGCATTTTTGATTTATGCAAATAAGTTATGCTTCCGCCAATTCAGGGGTTATGTATTTCTGTATAACGTATGAAGCATAATGTACTATTATGTAAAACTATTTATTTTATGGGCTTCACCGCTATATAGATTAGCTATGCAACAAAATGAATGTAAAACCATAGGAATTGGCGGCCATTTTGGATTTATGCCAATTAGGCGTAGCCACCACTTGGATTTTTTTGTACTTTTATTGTCATTCTGGGGACTTATAGAAATGCATTATGGTTAAAGAAAAATTCTTATTGCAAGTTTTTCCAGGTCATATCATATATTCCAACCTATTTGGAGATCGTTTGCATGATGATATGTTTGTAAACATCTTAACAAACTCCCAAAGTTGTATGTAAAGGTCGATAAACCATTTTTAACTATTTCTCAGGTAAGCATGCGTTGGCATTAAAACTCCATATATGACACTGAATGGCTTGTATTTTCTTGTTGAAGTTATTTTTAAATTGATATCACTAATTAAAATGTCCAAAGTCGGATTTCTGGTGCAGTGCAAAATTCATAATTAATTGTTGTTACAATTTTGGCTGGTATTCTGAAAGGGGTCTACAAGGGTTTTAAACCAGGGTTAGTCCTACATGAGTGGATCTTTTTCCTTCCAACATTTACTCTACAAAGTGCTGTAACTGAGTGGGTAACTTCCTTTGGTGGGGCCGTTCAGCCCCATCCATGGGAATTTTCTCACCCACTATACAATTTAACTTTCACAGTATTTTGACAGGAAAAAAAAAAAAAGGTCCACCCATGTAGGACTACCCATGGTTTACAAACCCAGGTATAAGTTAGACTCCCTTTCAGAATACCAGCCTATATGCTTACCTTCTATATGAAAAAACGTTTAATTGTTTT